>JARQOC010000006.1:164086459-164124247 GCA_033576535.1 Allobates femoralis
ACCTAATGAGTGAGTTTAATAATGTTTTTCTACATTTTCACTAGCTGCATTTATGAGCAAAAATGAGTGTGGGAATAGTGATAATATGCTCTAGGGACATGTTTTAATAGCTTATGATGCGTTTTGGGGATGACAGGATCCCTTTAATTCAAATTGCAGGAATGTTCCCAAATAAACAGTACATGTAATGCACGATGAGCAGGAAAAGATGATTAAGGCAAAGAGCCCTGTGCCAGGCGACGTGTTTTCGGACAGTGGAGTCCTTTATCAAGCCAAGGCTTGATAGCCTGAAAGCTGGACCTTGCTCATATGTGTATATACTGTATATATGTATGCCAATGCAATACTTTATGTTCTTGTATGAATATTTGCAGTGCTAACTTGTATCGACTGGTCAGCTAATTTTTTTGCATCATATTTTAGTCATGTGCATTGCACTTTGAAATACATTTATGATCACTTTGGTTAAAAGTAGGGATGGGCGAATCTACTCGCTAGGACTCGTTACTCGGCGAGTAGTAAGGGACTCGCAGGACTCGGTACTCTGCGAGTTTCCCAGCGTTTACTCGCACAAGTCCAATGCAAATCAATGGCAAACGCTGACAAAACTAGGATTGCCATTGTCTTGCATTAGACTCGGCTACTGTGCCTGTGATAGCAGGGAAACTCGCAAAGTAACTGCTGCTACTTTGCGAGCGGAGTCCACCTGTCTTCTCTGTGTAGGCTGCCGCAGCTCCAGGGTCCTAGAGCCCGCCTGCTCACAGAGATGATGTAGCAGTGCTGAGATTGTTCTCAGTCTGCTCATTCCCTGTGCATAGACATCTATATCTATGCACAGGGGATGTAGCAGAGAGGACATCGCGTTTTGGACTGCGTCGGACAGAAGAGGATTTTTTTAATTAAAGATGGAGTCCCTAATGGCTTTTTTTTAAATATTTCAAATAAAAATTTTTCTCTGTGTTGTGTTTTTTTAACCCTTTATTGGAGATTCTTAGTGGCTGGGCCAAATGTGGCCTGACATTAAGAATCTCGGGCTTAATACCAGCTTGTATAACAAAGCTGGTATTAACCCCTTTATTACCCAGCGTGCCACCGCCACCAGGGCCGCTGAAAGAGCGGGGTTCAGCGCCAGAGGATGGCGCTTCAATGAACGCGCCATCTTTTGGGGCGGCTGCGGGCTGCAATTTGCAGCGGGGGGTGCCCAGAAAGCTTGGGCATCCCTGCGCTGCGGATTCCAGCCCCCAGCTGCTTAGCTGTACCTGGCTAGACATAGAAATTGCGCGGAGCCCCACGCATTTTTTTTTATTATTTCATGAAATTCATGAAATAATTAAAAAAAAGGGCTCCCCTATATTCTTGTGTTCGGCCAGGTACAAATAGGCACCTGGGGGTTGGAGGCAGCCCGTCGCTGCCTGCTGGATCCGGCTGGTTCCAGAAATACGGCGAAGCCCACGTGAAATTTTTTTCTGACAAATCCATAAAACAATGTAAATAAAAGGGACTGCATCTCTATTAACCCCTGGACCATGGGCGAGGGGTTAATAAAGATGCAGTCCCTTTTTTAGGATTGTTTTATTGATTTTTCAGAAAAAAAATTACATGGGCTTCGCCGTATTTCTGGAACCAGCCGAATCCAGCAGGCAGCGACGTGCTGCCCCCAACCCCCAGGTGCCTATTTGTACCTGGCCAGACACAAGAATATAGGCGAGCCCTCTTTTTTTATTATTTCATGAATTTCATGAAATAATTTTAAAAAAATGCGTGGGGCTCCGCGCAATTTCTATGTCTAGCCAGGTACAGCTAAGCAGCTGGGGACTGGAATCCACAGCGCAGGGATGCCCAAGCTTTCTGGGCACCCCCTGCTGCAAATTGCAGCCCGCAGCCGCCCCAGAAGATGGCACTTTCATTGAAGCACCATCCTCTGGCGCTGAACCCCGCTCTTCCAGCGGCCCTGGTGGCGGTGGGACGCTGGGCAATAAAGAGGTTAGGGCCAGATTTGTATTATCAGCTGGCCCTAAGCCCGAAATTTATGGCGGTCACGCCAATATTAGACATGACCGCCATGAATTTCTATTAAATTGTTTAAAAAAAAACACAACACAGAGAAAATTTTTTATTAGAAATAAAAAAAAAAAGCCATTAGGGACTCCATCTTTATTTAAAAAAATCCTCTTCTGTCCGACGCAGTCCAAAACGCGATGTCCTCTCTGCTCATCCCTGTGCATAGATATAGATGTCTATGCACATGGAATGAGCAGACTGAGAACAATCTCAGCTCTGCTACATCAGGCAGCAGGCGGGCTCTAGGACCCTGGAGCTGCGGCAGCCAGCACACAGAGCAGACAGGACTCTTATCTGTGCGAGTTTCCTAGCGATTACTTGCACAGTAAACGAGTCCAATGCAAATCAATGGCAAAACTAGGATTGCTTCAGGCTGAAGCTTCCGAGACACATCTGTGATTTGTAAATCGCACACTACTCGCTATTACTCGCTTCCCCATTCATTAACATTGGACTCGCTAGACTCGCAACGAGTAGCGAGTCCTGGGCTCGGACTCGCTAGAGTCAAGCGATTCCGAGTAATTTAGGATTCGCCCATCACTAGTTAAAAGCAAAACTACTCCACTTTCTGCCTTTCCTTTTTTAATAATTTTATAGAACAGTGTAGAAAACTGCGATTGGTTGCTATGGACAGAAAGGCCAGGGTTTTCTTTTGTCTTGTAAGGGCAGGGACACACTGTTCGATAGACATCCGAGTCTGATGGACGATACTCGGATGAGGCTGAAGCAGTGACCCTGAACGGCCTCTCCCTGTCAGGATGGGGAGTGTGGAGCTGCACAGAAACACAAGCAGCCGACAGCCCCGTCCTGACAGAGAGAGGCCGTTCAGGGTCACTGCTTCAGCCTCATCCGGGTATCGTCCATCAGACTCAGATGTCTATCGGACAGTGTGTCCTTGCCCTATGAAAGCTTTGTCCGATAAGTCCTAGTGACTGTAGCCATGTAGAGCTTGGTCACCTGCCTTGCCTCATGTGTCTTTTTTCTTCCTCACAATTTACAGTATATCTGCATGCACAGGGGCAGGATACAACCACTTATGTCATTCAGACTTTTTATGAACTGGATGCAAACAAAGAAGTGCTCGTGCTTCAAATGATTTTGCATGCAATAAAGGCAGATGAGTAAAAATGGTGTACAAGGAAAATTTGGAACTATGTTAGGGCTCATATTTTGTTGGGTAAGCTATAGTTGTTATTTTAACTATTTTTAGGTAAATACAGTCCAAAGGGGATAATATTCAGTGACTGACAGTCTTCCCTACATCACTGTGCATGCACAGATAGCTGTCAATCTCCAGTAGGACCACCCACCTGACTTTAATGTATACAAACACCAGGGATTTCAATGAATAAAATACAAGTTCTACTGATTCTTTTCCAAAAAAACATATATCATTGTGTTCAGCTCTTCCTTTTCTATGCTATGCGTTGTACAGATAGGATCACATGTACAATGTGACAGGTTTTCTTGTAACCCCCTAAGGACTGAGCCACTTCATACATTCATCACTGAGCCTCATTTTTTAATTTTGACCAGCATCACTTTATCTACTATCTAATCAGCTAAGGTCACATGACATGTGTCACACGCTTCCGGGCTTATGTCGATATTCCGACATGCACTGCGCCACCCAGGAAGTGTGCCGCCGCCATATTGGGACTCCCGCCCGCCGCTGGCACGGAGCCGAAGTGCCCCGCCAGCTCCTCTCCCAGCCCAGCCGCGATGATCTGGAACCCGCCAAGAGATGATCTTGGGGCACATCTCCCACCGGCACAGGGCAGAAGTGCCCCGCCAGCTCCTCTGTCATTCCCGCTGTGATGCTCAGAGAAGCGGCACTCAACTTGCCGCCATCTTTGAATACCCTGAGCTCCGCTTCTCTGATTGGTCACCACGCTAAACATGGCGACCAATCAGAGAAGCGCTGCTCACTTTGGCGCCATATTGGAAATACCCTGAGCACCGCTTCTCTGATTGGTCACCACGTTCAGTATGGCGGTCAGAGTATTTCAAATGTGGCGCCAAAGTGAGTGGCGCTTCTCTGATTGGTTGGCACGCTGAACGTGGGGATCAAACAGGGAAGCACCATTTGCTTTGGCGCCACATTTCAAATATCATGCATCTCCCGATGGCACGGAGCTGAAGTGCCCCGCCAGCTCCTCTCCCAGCCCCGCCGCAATGATCTAGAAGCCCCCCGGGAGATGAGCCCGGCGCACATCTCCCGCCGGCACGGAGCATAAGTGCCCCGCCAGCTCCTCTGCCATCCCAGCCGCGATGCCCAGAGAAGCGGCGGTCAACTTGGCGCCATCTTTGAATACCCTGAGCGCCGATTCTCTGATTGGTCGCCACGTTAAACGTGGCAACCAATCAGACTAGCCCCGCTTGCTTTGGCGCCACATTTGAAATACACTGAGCGCCGCTTCTCTGATTGGTTGCCAATGTTCAGCGTGCCGACCAATCAGAGTAGCGGCGGTCAGAGTATTTCAAATTTGGCGCCAAACTGAGCACAGCTTCTCGGATTGGTTGGCACGCTGAACGTGGCAACCAATCAGGGAAGCGCCGTTCGCTTTGGCACCACATTTGAAATACCGTGCATCTCCCAGAAGCACGGAGCCGAAGTGCCCCGCCAGCTCCTCTCCCAGCCCCGCCGCGATGATCTGGAAGCCCCCGGGAGACATAAAACTGCACAAAAAACAATGTACCACATCTATTTATAGTCACAACAGCTTCCAAGCAACTATGTATTGTAGAGACACACAGAAAACAGAGGAGACACCACATAGTGAACATTGCATGAGAAACACAACACCACATAGCAAAATACAGTACATAACTACCAAGAGATAGTGCACAGGTGTAAAAGAACTCAAATCATGCAACAAATACAATACACAAATGGAGAAGGATGACATAATACAGGTATATTGGAATGTGCAAACAGTGTGACTCATATCCACTGCTCCTATTAGCACCACGAAGGATTCACAGATGTTTATTTCACCGCACTCGCGATGAAATAGCATCAGGCCTTTTTCTAGTGAGGTTATAACTCTAGAACACTTCAACAGATCCCAGCGATTTCAAGATTCTTTTTGTGACATGTTGTACTTCATGTTACGGAACAATTTGTGTGATATTATTGGCATTTAATTATGAAAATATTAAAGAGTTCCCAAAAAAACAATAATTTATCAATTTTTAAACTTTAAAGTTTTATGCCCTTAAACCAGTTGTTATACAAAGCAAAATAGTTAATAAATAATATTTCCCATGTGTCTTCTATACATTAGCACAATTTTGGAAACAATTTTTTTTTGTTAGACGGTTTCAAATTTCATCAGCATTTTCACATTTTTACATCAAAATTTACAAAGCTTTTTTTTAGGGACCACATTACATTAGAAGTGGATTTTGGGAAGCCTATGTGACAGAAAACACCCAAACGTGACACCATTCTAAAGACTGCTCAAAACCACACCCAAGAAGATTATTAACCCTTCAGGTGCTTCACAGGAACTAAAGCAATGTGAACAGAAAAAAATTAAAATTTTACTTTTTCGCACAAAAATGTTGATTTAGCACCAAATTCTGAATTTTAACAAAGTTAAAAACAGAAAATGCAGCATAAAATTTGTTGTGCAATTTTTGAGTAAACTGAAACCATATATGATGAGGAAAACTACTGTTTTCGGCAGGGCTTAGAAGGGAGGGAGCGCCATTTGACTTTTCAAACACAAGATTAGCTTAAATTGTTAGTGGATACCATGTCACCTTTGCAGAGGCCCTAATATGCCTAAACAGTGGAAACACCCCACGTGACCCCATTTTGGAAACTAGACCCTTTAAGAACCTTATTTAGATATGAGGTGAGCACATTGAACCCCCAGATGCTTCACAGTTTGGCCGTAAAAATAAAAAAAAATACATTTTCTCTGCAAAAATGTACATTGAGCACAAATTTTTTTATTTTCACAAGGGTAACAGAAAAAAATTGCACCGTAAAATTTATAGTGCAATTTCTATTAAGTATGACAATACCACTTATGTAGTGAAAAACTACTGTTTGGGCACATGGGAGGGGGCTTGTAAAGAAGGAGCTTCATTTGACTTTTCAAATGAAAGATTGGCTGGAATTGTTAGCGGATGACATGCTGTGAATTAGAGAACTTTTGTCTGCTGGCTCCCCACTCAGCTCACTACCAGCCTGCTCTCATACAAACAGTGCTATCAGCTGCTGGCCACTATCACATAGACAGAAAATGCAGCTTTTAAACACCACAGAAAAATGTGTGAAAATAAGTCATATTGCATAAATAATCAATATCTTAGCTGCTATGTGACCTGTCATTAACAACCAGTGCAGTATTGGGTTTCTTGTTTTTTTTTCAATGAAGCGATATTTACATTTTAACTCTAGATTTTACATTTTCGCAAGTAGAAAATAGATAAAAATGGCTGCATAATTATTCCACAATTTCTTGTGAAGTTAACATTACTCCATATGTGACTATACAGTACCATACTGCTTGGCCACATGGTAAGAATCAGGAGGGAAGGAGTGGCATTTGACTTTTGGAGAGCAGGATTTCTTAGAATAGTTTTCAGACTCAATATACATTGCTTCCTAAGTGCAAGAAGAGGAGAAACCCCTCAAGTGACCTCAATTTGGAAATGTCACCCCTTAGGGAATTTATTTACAGGTGTAATGATGATTTTGACTTCATGTTTTTTTCTAAAAACAAGTAGCAATGGATGTGCAATGGATGTTGCAGAGTCAAAATAGAATTCTGCCATTATAGTGGCAGTACATTGTGCATAGCTTAATCATCTGGAGACTTGCACCCCGTACATTTAGTAAGCTCTGCTCACCACAGAAATGCCAAACATGTGGGTGGTAACTGTGGTTTAGACACATTATGGGGCTCAATAAAGAGGAAGGCATTTGGATTTGTCAGCAAAGGTTTTGCTGGTTTTCTTTTGGGGGAGCAGGGAGCTATACTTTTCCAAAGCCTTTGTGCTACCAGTAATATGGAAGTGCTTTATATTTCTGTTAAAAGATGACAAACCTGAGTGGGGACTTGTTTCATGTGGGTAAAGTAGAAGATTTTTTGGTGGCATTTTGGGGTGCAGATCATTTTTGATCAGTTCACATTTATCCTCTGCTGTTTGCTAAGCTCTTACATCAGGGTTTCCATATGAATCTACAAAGTATAAGATTCAGATGAAACGCCCAATGGATCCATTAGCTAATGAGGCAGCAGAGTTACTCTTCACTCGATGTGACTTCTGGAGGTGGTTGACCGCACTTTTATGCACAACTAAAATGAAGGTCACGGCCAGATCATAGGTTAGAGTCCAAGATGACTCAATCTGCCTCATTATAGGGAATGTTCTGTCAGGAGTTCCATTCTGAACCACGTATTTTAGAGATTTGTATGTAATCCCCCAGTGTACGCACTCAGGAAACAGAGCAGGATAAATGTGTGCTCTTACTTACTGCAATGGAAGGCAGAGTAAACAAATCAACAGCAGTCAAGACTTTATTTTATTTGTTACATCATTCACTGTGTGATATAAGTGATTACGCAGCTTGATTCTTCAGGTCAGTGCGATTGCAGATATACCTGAGTTATATATTTTTTTTTACATTTAGCTACTATCAAACAACAAGAAAGCTTTTTTTTTTTTTTTTTTTTACAAATAAAAAGTTTTTGCATTACCATATTTTGAAAGCTATAATTATTCTCTATTTCTGCAGACAGAGTCATGTGAGTGCTTGCTTTTTGCAGGACAAGTTGGCATTCTTATTAATACAACTAGATGGTGGCCCGATTCTAACGCATCGGGTATTCTAGAATACCTTGTAAACAGGAGTGAACTGCGTCACACTGACTGACAGCCTTTTAGACAGACGTGAAGTTCATCACAGTGACTGACAGCCTTGTAGACAGGAGTACAGTTCGTGACACTGACTGACAGCCTTGTAGACAGGAGTACAGTTCGTTACACTGACTGACAGCCTTGTAGACAGGAGTACAGATAGTGACACTGACTGACAGCCTTGCAGACAGGAGTAAAGTGCGTCACACTATGAGTGACAGCCTTGTAGACAGGAGTGAACTGCGTCACACTGAATGACAACCTTGTAGACAAGAGTACAGTTCGTGACACTGACTGACAGCCTTGTAGACAGGAGTGAAGTTGGTGACACTGACTGACAGCCTTGTAGACAGGAGTGAAGTTTGTCATACTGACTGACAGTCCTTGTAGACAGGAGTAAACTGCATCACACAGACTGACAGACATTATAGACAGGAGTAAGGAGTGAGGATGAGTTGGCTGTGAGGATAGGGAGGCTGTGAGGATGGAGGAGGCTGTGAGGCTGAGGAGGCTGTGAGGATGAGGAGGTTGTGAGGCTGGAGGAGGCTGTAGGAGACTGTGAGGATGAGGAGGCTGTGAGTATGGAGGAGGCTGAGGGGATGAAGGAGGCTGTGAGGATGGAGGAGGCTGTGAGGATGGAGGAGGCTGTGGGGATGGAAGAGGCTGTGGGGATGTAGGAGGCTGAGGGGATGGAGGAGGATGTGAGGATGGAGGAGGCTGTGGGGATGGAGGAGGCTGTGAGGATTAAGGAGGCTGTGAGGATGGAGGAGGCTGAGAGGATGGAGGAGGCTGAGAGGATGGAGGAGGCTGTAAGAATGGGGAGGCTGTGAGGATGGAGGAGGCTGTGAGGATGAGGAGGCTGTGAGGATGAGGAGGCTGTGAGGATGGGGAGGCTGTGAGGATAGAGGAGGCTGTGAGGATGGAGGAGACTGTGAGGATGGAGGAGACTGTGAGGATGGAGGAGGCTATGAGGATGGAGGAATGGAGGTGGCTGTGAAGATGGAGGAGGCTGAGGGGATGGAGGAGGCTGTAAGGATGGAGGAGGCTGTGAAGATGGGGAGGCTGTGAGGATGGAGGAGACTGTGAGGATGGGGAGGCTGTGAGGATGGAGGAGGCTGAGGGGATGGAGGAGGCTGAGGGGATGGAGGAGGTTGTGAGGATGGAGGAGGCTGAGAGGGTGGAGGAGGGTTTAAGGATGGAGGAGGCTGTGAGGGTGGATGAGGCTGAGGGGATGGAGGAGGTTGTGAGGATGGGGAGGCTGAGAGGATAAGGAGGCTGTGAGGATGGAGGAGGCTGAGGGGATGGAGGAGGCTGAAGAGATGGAGGAGGCTGTGAGTATGGGGAGGCTGTGTGTATGGGGAGGCTGTGAGGATGGAGGAGGCTGTGAGGATGGAGGAGGCTGTGAGGATGGAGGAGGCTGTGAGGATGGAGGAGGCTATGAGGATAGAGGAGGCTGTGAGGATGGGGAGGCTGTGAGGATGGGGAGGCTGTGAGGATGAGGAGGCTGTGAGGATGGGGCGGCTGTGAGGATGAGGAGGCTTTGAGGATGGAGGAGGCTGAGGGGATGGTGGAAGCTGTGAGGATGGGGAGGCTGAGTGGATGGAGGAATCTATGAGGATGGAGAAGGCTGTGAGGATGGAGGAAGCTGTGAGGATTGAGGAGGCTTTGAGGATGGAGGAGGCTGTGAGGATGGGGAGGCTGTGAGGATGGAGGAGGCTGTGAGGATGGAGGAGGCTATGAGGATGGGGAGGCTGTGAGGAAGGATGAGGCAGTGAGGATGGAGGAGGCTGAGGGGATGGAGGAGGCTGTGAGGATGGAGGAGGCTGTGAGGATGGGGAGGCTGGAGGAGGCTGTGAGGTTGGAGGAGGCTGAGGGGATGGAGGAAGCTGAGGGGATAGAGGAGGCTGTGAGGATGGGGAGGCTGAGGGGATAAGGAGGCTGTGAGGATGGAGGAGGCTGAGGGTATGGAGGAGGCTGTGAGGATGGGGAGGCTGTGAGGATGGGGTGGCTGAGGGGATGGAGAAGGCTGTGAGGATGGAGGAGCCTGAGGTGATGGAGGAGGCTGTGGGGATGGGGAGGCTGTGAGTATGGGGAGGATGTGAGGATGGAGGAGGCTATGAGGAGGGGGAGGCTGTGAGGAAGGATGAGGATTCTATGTGGATGGAGGAGGCTGTGAGGATGGAGGAAGCTGTGAGGATTGAGGAGGCTGTGAGGATGGAGGAGGCTGAGGGTATGGAAGAGGCTGTGAGGATGGGGAGGCTGTGAGGATGGGGAGGCTGAGGGGATGGAGGAGGCTTTGAGGACGGAGGAGGCTGAGGGGATGGAGGAGGCTGAGGGGATGGAGGAGGCTGTGAGTATGGGGAGGCTGTGAGGATTGAGGAGGCTATGAGGATGGGGAGGCTGTGAGGATGGGGAGGCTGTGAGGATGGGGAGGCTGTGAGGATGGAGGAGGCTGGGAGGATGGGGAGGCTGTGAGGATATGGAGGCTGTGACGACTGAGGAGGCTGTGAGGATGGGGAGGCTGCCGGGAGTAGTAGCAGGCAGTGTGCTGCTAGGACCTTGCATGATGTCAGAATGACATCTGCGTTCGGCGCTGCGTTCGGGTGCCGCGGTCCTGACCTGTCAGCGGCTGCAACTGCGTGTGCTGCACACCGGACCGGAGGGCATATTAACCCCCCAGTCCTGTGTGCTGATCCGGTCCTCAGCTGTCTGGGTTATCCTAGACAGCCGCGGACCGGATCACGCCGCAGTGTGAAGCCGGCCTTATAAGTGAATTACTGAGACATGATGGCAACATTTATATACAAATTATAGCAGGACATGAGGTGATGGTTGCTAGAGATGGGCCAAGGAAATTAAATAAGGCTTTTTGTTTATACATGCAGATGAGGTGGAAGTATTCTATTAGAGATCTGAAGACCTTGTGGAGGTTGAACTGTGTCCATGTAGCGAGTCATGAATCCAATTGTTAAATTGAGACCTTTTGTTAGGGCCCTTTCACATAAGCATTTTTTGAAATTCGCGGCAGATGCAGTGAAAAAACTGCATCTGCCGCGATTACCGCATACCGGCTGCACTTGCGGCGCAGTTGCGGCGCGGTTGCAGTAAACGCCATACTATGTATAGGCGGACTTGCGGCAGGTGCAGCAAGTGCGGTTCTGGCACTTGCGGCAGGTGCGGCCGCGAAAAAAATACTGTCAGCCGCGTTTTTTTTCTGCGGCCGCACCTGCCGATTTGAAAAAAACGCTGATGTGAAAGGGCCCTTAGAGATTGAAACATCCTTATTAACTTGAATTCCCAGATTTTTCGCTCTCTATCATTTTTAAAGTGTTCTTTCAATATTAGGACTTTTAAGTCTGCCATGCTGTATCCAGGTCTAGAGAAGTGAATTCCTACAGGAGCGTCCAGCTCAATTTTTATTGTATATCTATGTAGAGTCATCCTTGTTTGTAATTTTTGTTTTGTTTCACCAATATGAATTTGGCTCATCGTACTTCATTGAAATTTTCATTAACAGCTGGTGCCTGCAACACCAATTTTAATGAATATGAACCTATGGCTCTATGTAATCTTTGGTCCCTATTCATCAAGGCCAGCAATGTTAATGCTAATCTTCATGGGGGAATGTCCTGGAGTCAAATGCTCATGATTCATTGAGGGGTGCAACTTGCAAGAAATCTTAAGGGTATGTCACACGCGTCAATATCGCCTGCACGATCTCGGCTGCACGTGACGTTGCAGCGATATTGACGCGTGTGTAAATCGCTGGTTGATGATCGCCAGGTTTTAGAATCTGTCCTAAAACCTGGCGATTGTCGCCCGGTGGACACGCAGCATCGCTGCGTGTGACACCGGGAGTAGCGATATTCCAGCTCCCAGCACCTCTCACAAGCGCTGGGAGCTGGTATCCAAGGTAAACTGCGGGTATCTAGGCAGCGCGCGCTGCCTAGATACCCGACGTGTACCTTAGTTACCAGCCTCCTCCGCTCACCGGCTGGTATCTAAGGTACACAGCGGGTAACTAGGGTCCCTAGTTACCCGCTGTGTACCTTAGATACCAGCCGGTGAGCGGAGGAGGCTGGTAACTAAAGTACACATCGGGTATCTAGGCAGCGCGCGCTGCCTAGATACCCGCAGTTTACCTTGGAGACCAGCCTGCTCCCGCTTCCAGCAGGCTGGCAGCGGGAGCAAGACATCGTGGAAACGATATTTAAATCGTCCATTGATCGCTGGTGAGTCTGTCTGTGTGACAGCTCACCAGCGATCATCCGTCAATGTCGTCAGCGATCATCTCACTGACGACATTGACGCGTGTGACACCCCCTTAACTCCTGCTCCAGTTCCTTAATCTCACGAGACAGACAAGCTGTGTCATCATGCTCCCATTCCGTCCCACATTTTTGAAATTTATCAGTGTTTTATGGCAAATTTCTGGTGAAATCTAGACTTTATATTTTTCAATTAACCTACAATTATGTGTATATATGTTTGTGTATGAACATTTATGGCCAATCATCTAGAGTTTTAGGTATGTACACTTGACTATTCCTTAATTCAGCATTCTATTCCTTTGTATACACAAGATGTATATTTTTATTTTAATTGCTAAATTAGTGTAAATACTTATGACATAACTATAGTCTTGATATTGAATAGGTCTGCTAGGAGGTGTACATCACATTTTCCATATATATTTGTCAGGGAAATTATCTGATGATAATGAACTGGGCAATTGTTGATTGTTTGAATATACTGAAGCTCCATTTTGAACTTTTAAGAAGGACTATAAGATGGCATTGGTAGAGGCATACATAAGTTGTTTTTCTGTAATAACATGTAAACATGTTTTGATCATGACCCTCAATAACCCAATCTGGTCAAGATAACAAAGCTTGGTGTTTTGGGGGACTTTCCATAACTTCACCCACCCTGCCAATTCTTGGAAGTATTATGAAGAGCCAATCAATGTGTAGTAAACAACTGGGTGTCACTAATTGCTTTGTAGTAAACAACTGGGTTTAACCAATGATTTTGAAGTTGTAATGTGGCAACCCACCAGGTAGGCCGCCACCAGAGGTACTGCACTCCTCTATTAGAGTGAGAGTTGTGCCTTTGGTCTCCAGGTACTTGGATGGTGAAGTTGAGCTTCACACACACAACACTTAGGACCCCGAGATGGTGGGTGGACCCAGAGGGAGGACCTAAGCGTAGCCGGGAGGTAAAGTGTAGAGTTAAAATAGTTAGAGAAGGAGAGAGAACATCGGAGAGAAAGGAGTGGAGTGGAAGTCTGGATGGTAGGGGTGGTGTGGTGCCGACTCCGTGGGCTGGAGCACGGTCACGCTCACCAAGGGAGGGAACCACTGACAGGTGTGGAGGAAGGACAGAGCCCTTGGGGTGCAGAGCGAGAAGTATATCCCCATATGCCCGTATCTGACGAGGGTACAGAGGGGCTGGTGGACGACACAGGGACCCGGCCCTGAACACGGCGCAGACGCTGTATGGCTGAACCGTTGAACCAGAGCCCCCAAGTTCCTAACAGGAACTGTGGCCGAACACCCAACACAACTTAGAGAAGGTGGCCGCACTAGGGAGCAGTGCCCGGGAGGGGTACAATTAAGCACCTGTGGCTGTCAGTACCTGAGCTCTGTGTACGGAGGTGCTGAGAGCCTGGGGGGCAGAGCAGTGTCGCACTCACCCCAGAAGAGAAGCTACCTTATAGCTCTAAGATAGAGGGACCACCAGAGATAGAAACACCCAGTAAGAGAGAGAGAGACAGGAACACCAACAATGCTGAACCAGAGGTTGGCAAGGGAGGTACCCTACAGCCATGCTGAAACTACTGAGTAAAAGTAACAGAACTCCAGCTGTGTTGTGTGAGACTTTTCTTAGCGGCTACCACCGGCCACAGAGGCTGCATGAGACACCAGGGTGCTGACGACCTAATGAACATCTGCCAAGGTACGAACTGACTCCTCCATCCTGCTGCCCTGGAAATTGTGAACCATCCAAGCTGCCAATCACCATCCCCAGAGGTTCTGAAGCAGCGGCGGCCTTCCTAACTGCATACCGCAGGTGGCGTCACGAATACTCCTTTTCCCTGTCTTTCCTGTCAATCCCCCTTTATTAAAATGACACCACCAGGGTCACGGGACCAGGTCTCGGCCCCCATCTGTCCCCGTGAAATGAACCGAGGGTGAAGAACAACAAGCTGCCAGTTTTCCGAGTACCCTCGGCCCTGGAGTGGGCATGTCAGTATTAACTCATGTATTAACAGTTGCCTACAAATAAACCCTATTGTGGGTGTCACCCCTTTAGGAAACCCTTGACTTTCAACCCAATCTGCTGTCTGTAATATTCTTCCGTGCACGTTAATACAGTCTCCGCTACATGCTGAAAGTACAATTGGCAGAATTGCCGTGACATATTTTATATTATTTAAATCATTTTTTTTTTCTCTTAGTAGAATCAGGTACACATTGCAGATTACTAACTATATATCTTATAACTAATGCGAATAGCCATGAAGAACAAATATTCATAAAAGGGTCTTAATCACATTATATAAATTGTCATACTAAACAACAAATACTAACATAGCCTCTTTACAAATTTATAGAACTGCAAAATATCAGATTTTTTTTTTACTATTGTTTTGCAAATGTATCTGTAAAATAGAGCTTGCATTTACTACTTGTAGAAACTTGCCAACTTGAAAGCAATAGTTTCTGGGATGTATTTCATGTAATACACTCTTTATCAGCTCATGCCCCCTATGTACATCTTCTATGGCCCCCACTTATTTTTGTGTCCCCGCTAAATTACTTTTATGTCCCCTCCATGGAAGAAACTCTCAGTTTCAAGTCAGTTTCAGGGAATTTTGGTGATGCTTTAGAGATTTGTCAACATATGGGAAATGAAGAGGTCTCTCCTTTTGTTGGGAGAGGTGATTTTATCTGCATGCACCTGGGCTTGCTCTACATAATGGGGTCTGACTGCATCCTGTCAAGGGCAGTGTTGGTTTTGTATCTGGCTGCTGATGGAAGTTTTTTTCTGATGCTGCTTTATGAGTAGTTTTTTGTACATATTGTGTTAGGACTCGTAAGCGTGGGGATCTGTGATGTGGATTACGAGCTTAAGTGCCTTGGCCAATACATGAACCAATACCCCATATAAAAAGTTTTTTGTTTATCATAAAAAACTTTTTTCACTTTTTTATCATTTGCAGGGTGCAGTTGGGCCCCATGGGGCGCCGTTCACGCAGTGGTGCGGAGACATAATACTGGGCGGCCCGTTTGGTCGCGTGGCAGGACCAGTGGGTAGCTGTCAGACACTCCACATCATGTGTATCAGTGTGAATGGTGTCCTATGCAGTGAATGTGTGCATGGCAAGTCACCTCCCACATGTCTTTGTAGGTAGAGGTGATTTTATCTGCCTGCAACTGGGCTTGCTCTGCATAATGGGGTCTGACTGCATCCTGCCAAGTGCAGTGTTGGTTTTTTTATCTGGCTGCTGATGGGAAGTTTTTTGTTGGGAGACACCAAAATGTTCCATGGAGAAAGAACAAAAAAAAAGTTAATAACAGACTACAAATTATATATTTTTTATTTTTAAAAAGCCTATATTCCACTACCATCCAGCAAGAATACTGCAATGACCTCAATTTCTCACAAATCGTTGCTGTATCCAAATGACCCCATGTGTAAAGGTAATACATTGCTTACCGTAGATATATCATAAAGATATATCATAAAGAAACTGTTGTTCCAGTAATCCACAGTACAGTAATGCATATTCATGTTACTGTCATGCCCTTTCGTTTTCTTAAAGTTAAGTTAAGTTAAAATCTTTAAATACAATACTAAAAGAAAGAGAATTTTGAAATTCATTAATCATTTATCTTCATAGGTAAATGTCTCGGTGGCTTAGTTTGCATGTGTTTTACCGTAGATAGGTTTAAAAATAGCTGTTTGACTAATGGGAAACAACTCATGCCAATGAGACAGCTCAGCACGAGCGCCAAGTGACAGGAAATGTAGTCAATTTAGTTACGCATGCAAATGACCAAATTGGATTAGATCCATCCGATAAGCACATGGACCTGCACTAGGACTTCTTACTGGTTTTAAAGTTGTGTCAGAATACTGTTCTGTAAGTTTAATCCAGGGCTCCAAGGCTTTATTTTCACTTTGCTGTTTTCAAATAGATTTTTTAGGTTTTAAATAAAATGTCAGTATAAAGGTATATATGTTCTTTACCTCATCATGAGCAGCAGAGATCCTCTTCTTGAATACCAGACACTAACCCCCCATCCCTACATTATAGACTAACCTGTTTGTAATTCCCACTCTGTTCATCACATTTTCTCATTATTTTTTTTTTCTTTACAATCAGTAACAGCACTCAGTAATTCCCGGGGCTGATCAATTTAGAGATTTGGGGTGTCTCTTAAAAGATCTTGATATAACATAATACTTGTAAGTTAGATAAGTACCTATGGAGGTAATAAGGCAATTACTGTATTTTAGAGATTTCATTTGACAATTTATTAACAAGTTAGTTTTCAGTTTCAATACATTATTTTGTCTGCAGATTTTTTCCTTTCATATTTTTGTTTTTACAACAGAAGAATAATCCCATCTATGATGGATGAACTCGTCTTTCCTTTAGATGTAGTGAGGTCATGGTAACAGGCCTGGCTGTGATGAGGTCTCTATACTCTCTACTGATGCATTTCTACATAGCAATGTATCTGTTCGCCAACTTGCCTAGTTTTATAGTGTTTTCTGGACTGCAATCCATAAATTCCTTAAAAGTACCTTTACACGCCACCATATGGCTTCCATATCACCAGCGATTTGATGTGAGCGCGCACGTTTCAGGAACTTTTTTCAGACCGCTGTGGAGCTGTCACACGTAGCGATCTCGCGTGCGATCTTCGGCGATCCTGTGTTCCGGAAATCACCTGCAGGAGATCAGAAGCGATCTTCCCTTCACACATCGACACGTCACACGCCACAATCGTAGAAGCGATGTGGGCATACTGTTTCAATAGGGGCATGCTAGAGTGTGTTTCACCACGCCCCTATCACTGCGATTGGTGGACTGAACTGCGTTCCCATTGGTCAGCCTTGCGTGAATGCACGGGTCATCAAATAAGGCGCCTCAGACACAGCCAGCAAATTGGAACGCAGGATCACCCACCAATCGCCGCATATGTGGTGCAAAAAAGCACCATCCAAGCACGCCTACGGGATTGATTTTAGGATCGCTGTGTATGACGCTATCGCCCTGTGACATGCCAGGATGCTCTGATATCGCCTGGTGGACGCTCCACTGGCGATTTTTGCCGTAGAATCGTCCATGCCATAGAATCGCTCAGTCAAAAGCCACTACGCACATGTGATGTGGTTTCCACATCGCCGAATTCGGGAATTACCAGCGTTCTCGCCAGCGATATGGAGACGTGTGATGGTACCTTTGGTAGTTGATTCCCTTTAATTATTCTCTGTGTATGTCAAGTTGGAAAGTAAATTGAAAAGAATTTGAAAATATTCATAATATAGTTAATTTTAGTGCAATTCTGTATATCCATGATTTTGCTGCAGAAAAGCACAAAGGTGCAATCATCACTGTTATATTTTTTTTTACAAAGAATTGGTCTAAATACCTTGATAAATATGCCACATAATTCTAGATTATGAAATTAACACCTTTCAGTTAAATACATTTTTCTTTCTTTTCTGTGTTCACCATGATCTATCTAGGCATGAACCAAATCTATAATGTCTGGATGTCAGATGTGTTGGTAACATTAGGCTCAGTAATGCTTCTTCCCTTCTAATTGGGTCCTGCACTAGTCTAACACCAAAACATTCGTATTTTGGACATTTGAGATTTTCTGCTTTTTCTATTCTACTTTGAAATGTAGTATACTATGAGCATTTCAATATTCCTTCTAACTTCATATACAGTACTTGTACCCAAAGAGATTTAATGTATTACATTCCCTTACAGATATCATTTAATATGAATAATGTAGGCTGTACTTTACATAAAATATTAGGTGCTTTATCTCTATTCCTATTTTTATGATAGTTCCAGAACAGTCTGTAACCCTCATAATCATCGCTTTCATCTAGTCACATCTTGGTTATCCCATATATATTGCATATCTTCAGAGCAATAGGTAGGCTTTTTTCCATCCATGTACAGTTCAGTGCGTCAGCCCTCAAATGAGTCGTGCTAAGGCATGGTGGCTTGCTGAATGCCTCTCCCTACCTATCCCGGTTACCCTACTCCAACTTTTTATTTTCTACACCTTTTCTAATATTATTTATTCCAGTCCTTTTGTTCTAGGCCATCTCCCTTGCTGGTACATATTTTATTTACAAAATCAGTACTACAACATGTCAAAATATACTACAATGCATGTGAAATGGCTTTAGGAATTCCCTATACATAATAGATTTTAAAGTCTTCAGTACAGTCTGTTTTGTAGCAGATGTAATCTACTCTGTTGTGAGAGGTGAAATCCACTGCAAATCCATTGTAAAATCACGTGGACATAGTACATAGTACAGATGGTCAAGGGGTTAGGTGCGGACAGTGTTCGCAGCGGAGGTACCAGCAATGTAAATAAAAGCTTTGTTATGTATACATGCTCTCTATGTGTTATTCTTGGGTTACTATTTATAATATGTTCCCTACTAATTCTACAATGGTAATCTTGCTCTAGTCCATAGTTTTCTATGTTTATAGTCCTTTAGCCTTGTGGTCACTTTTTTCCCAGTACAACTTCATCCTACATATATTTCCTTCCAGCACTGGTTCGTCCTTCCCTCGGTTCCCTTTATTATTGGAGATTTCATTTATCAGGTTATTTGACAAATGTTCTGGTTGTAATAGTTTAAAATCTCAATGATGACTTTTCTTATTTTTCATGTGCCAAGTTATCATAAAGTAATCCTGAGTAATGAAAGATATAAACTAAAAATGTGTTTTACCTTTTGTTTACTAATCTATATATTAAAGAGGTTGTATCACAATTATGACTATTTGCCCTATTAATAATAATAAATGAGAAAGAGGGGATTGAGTCCTCCTTCATAGATTGTAGCTTGTGATCAGGGCCCTCACTCCTCTTGATATCTGTGAATTGTATTACTCTGTAAAGTCCGATATTGTATGTACACGTCCCCTCTGAATTGTAAGTGCCTACCAAATATGGTGGCTTTAAAACCCTTTTTTCTTGCCTATCTTTTTAAGGTAACATAGTATATGAATTTTACCCTCACATGCTCTAATAAAATCAAACAGACAAACAGAGTCTCAAGTGCCCAGACAACTTTATTCATGTTTATTCTACTGGCATAAAGAAATGTGTCAAAGAAGTTGTTGAAAACCTTCATAGTGATGACCTATTATCCTTAAAATACGTAATCAATATAAGGTCGGTGTGGGTTTGAGACCTGACACCTCTGTCTATCAGCTGTTCTTGTAGCAGGTGGACCTGCACAGCACTACATCAACTGGATAGTCACTAGGTACTGCACATCAACCCCTTGTTGGTTTGAATAGTTGGCAGATGTGGAGTACCTTCTGCAGCCTCTATGCAGTTGATGAAGCTATGAAGCTCTGCAACTGAGCTTTCTGGACACCACTGGAAGTTATATCACATATCGCACCGCAATGAAATATTGATGATCTATCCTAAGGATAGGCCATCAATGTAAAAGTAATGGGCAACCTCTTTGATTATTATTGAATTTGTTTTGGTTAATAAAAACTCAATGATAGTGTGCGCCCTTTACAGTATCATAATCCTCTTTATTTATGGCAATTGTCAACAAGCTATCACTTTTCATACTTCATAAGAACTAGCCTACAGTGTGCTAATGTGACATTTTACAAGACTTGATTTTTTTAGTATTGATTATCTTTTACATTTTTTGATTCACAGGGAAGTACTTTGCAATGATCCTGAGATGACCTCGACACCAGTGAATATTCCTACAGACACTTTTAAAGTTCGCATAGAAAAGACTGCCATCAGGCGTGTTCAAGGAGAAGCTTTCCAAAAACTGTCTAACCTTGAGTTTCTTTGGATGCCCTACAATTCAGTAATTAGCTTGAGTATGATCACATTACGAGGCCTCCGTAAACTTCAAGAACTTAGATTGGATGGAAATGACCTCACATCCTTTCCTTGGGAATCTCTTGCCAGCACACCCAGACTAAGACTGCTTGACTTGCATAATAACGAGCTATCTTCTATATCTAAGGATGCAGCTCGCTACATGAAAAACATAACCTACCTGGATTTGTCCAGCAATAAACTCCTGACCCTTCCTCAAGAACTTATTGCTTCCTGGCTTAATCTTCATTCTGCATCATATTTTTCAAATGATCATAACACCCTAATTCTTGGTAAGTAATGGAAATAAGATTTTTTAATATGCTAAACACAAATGTACATCTATCTATCTAATTTTCAAAAACCAAAGAGGAGGTTTTATGCCCCATATAATATCAAAAATGGACCAAAGGATCATATTGCATTTAAAACAGAATTTAATGTTTTTCTTCATAAAAAACATGTATATATACATTTAATTTCATAAATACAATTAGACCATATAGTACCATAAATACATGTTACAAAAGTGAAGTGACCAGTGCATAGAAATAGAAAAAGAGTCACGAATGAATCCCAATAGAGGTAATACTCCCAATCAATATCTAGGGCAAGCAATTGGGTAGTGGATACCTGAGTTAAATTTTGTAGTTTTTATGGGCTTTCAAGTTATTAATACACAGCAAGTGCTATCTCAATTTATCCCACCCACCTACGTTACTTTTAGCTTCTTGGTATCAGAGCTATAAAGCCAATTACTTGCTTACCCATTGTAGTTGTTTTGGAGGTAGATATTGCGGTTCTGGGTGCCCCCCAGACGCGTTTTGCTGTAATCAACTTCCTCAGTGGGGTGTCTCTGTACTATCTATCGATCTATCTATAAAACAAACAGGCTAAATTTAGCATTAAATGTTTTGCATTTTGATAGATTATACTATTGTTAAACTAGTGCTTAAAATTATGACTAAAGATTCATCAGCTAAATATTGGTAATTAATAAGAAAACTTCCAGTTATGATTTCTTTAAAGCAAGGTGACTATACACACACAATGGAAGAAATAACTATTAAACACATCATAAATTTTCCAAATAAATATATTTCTCAAGGTGCAGTTGAAATGAGTTTCTTACCAGATGTCAGTAACAACACATCTAAGGCTAAGGTCACACTTCCAGATTTTACCAGCGTTTTTGGAGACCTGCATTTTCTGAAAACGCATGCAAAAACGCATGCATAGGCCCCCATGCAAAAAACTCATGCCCCAATAGCAAAAACGCATGTCTGAATGGACCATGCATTTTTGGGTGCGTTTTTGGCTCAGCACCCAAAAAATACTGCATGATGCAGTATTTATTGAAAAACGTACCCAAAAATGCAGCATGCATTAATTTTTGGTGCTTTTTCAAAAACGCATGCGTTTTTTTAACATGGGGCCCTATGGGAAACGCATGCGTTTTTAAATGGCACTAAGGCTAGGGTCACACATCAGTTTTTTTTTTAAAACCTGATCCGGTTTTGAGCTTTCAAAAAGCTAAAAACTGGATCATGAAACGCTCCTCATAGGAGCCTATGCTAAAAACCGGATTGCTTTACAAGCAATCTGGTTTCCATCTCCGGCTCTGCAGCCTGTGTGAAAAATCATGCAGGCTGCAATTTTCGGAGCGATTTTAACATCCGCAATGCGGGAACCGGATTGCTCAGGATGTGTGATCATGAGCAATGCGGTTCCCACATATACTTTGCTTATCCCGGCTGCCGCCGGGATAAGCAAAGTGTTCTGTGCAGTGTTGAAACTATTTATTTTTATTAATAAATGTTCCTATAATGTCTCTAGGGGGTGCCCACTCCCCCTAGAGACCTTACACCCACTCAAGTGGGCATATAATGGTGGAATCACTTATGTACAGCAGCTGTCTCCTGACAGCTGCTGTACAGTTTTATGAATGAAAGCGCAGGGCTCCTCTGAGAGGGGCGCACATGCTATAGTATGCGCGCCATTCTCAGAGGAGCCCGGCGCTTTCATTCATAAAACTGTACAGCAGCTGTCAGGAGACAGCTGCTGTACATAAGTGATTCCACCATTATATGCCCACATGAGTGGGTGTAAGGTCTCTAGGGGAAGTGGGCACCCCCTAGAGACATTATAGGAACATTTATTAAGCAAATTAAAAGTTTACAAACCATAGAACAGTTTACTCATCCCTGCGGCAGCAGGGATGAGCAAACTATCCGGTAACCGGATTGCGGCTTCAGCAATCCGATTCCCGGATTGCTGAATGTCAGAAGACAATTGCGTTCACCGCATCCGGATCTGGATGCGGTGAACGCAATTCCAGATTTAAGTGTGACCCTAGCCTAAATGGTACATGCATTTTTGAATGCGTTTTTGCATGTGTTTCAAGGGTCCCCCACCCCACAGCAAAAACGCATGCAAAAGCGCAGGCTGCCAAAAAACACCTTAAAAATGCATGGCAAGTGTGACCCTAGCCTAAGGCTGGCTTCACAATGCAGTTTTTTCACTGATCAGTGTCCATCCAGTTTGTGTGCCAAAACCAGGAGAGTCTCCAAAACTCAGAACAGGTGTCAGTCTTTCAATTATAGTTTTTCTCTGCAGGTTCCTCTCCTGGTTCCTCTCCTGGTTCCTCTCCAGGTTTTGGCACACAATCTGAATGGACACTGATCAGTGAAAAAACTGCAGTGTGAAGCCAGGGTAAGGCTGCTTTCACACTGCAGTTTTTTCCTGATCAGAATTCATCAGGTTTTGTGTGCCACAACCAGGAGTGAAACTTGCAGAGAAAAAATATAATTGAAAGATTGACACCTGTTCTGAGTTTTGGAGACACTTTTGGCCCACAAAATCTGATGAATCCTGATCAGGAAAAAACTGCAGTGTGAAAGCAGCCTTATACACAAAGATAAAGAAATCAAACCATAGATATTCATAAATTTAGTGATGTGTAATAATGAGAAATGATGTAGACAAAAGTATTGAACATGCTTACTGAAATGTATTTAATACATGATGCATCCTGAAGGGAGAAACTACTAGCATTAGGTGTGATTATGGCCCATTCTTCCACACAAAACTCTTTCAATTCTGAAGGTTTTGTGGGCTCCTTCTATGAACTCTAAGCTGTAGTTCTATCCTGTTATAAATTTTCTATTGGATTTAGGTCATGTGATTGGCTGGTCCATTTCCATTTTCCTTCCCTGAAACCAATTCAGAGCTTCTTTGGCTGAGTTTTTTGGATCATTGTCTTGCTGAAATGTGTACCCTCATTTTATCTTCATAGTAGATGGCAACAGATTTTTATAAAACAAGATCACAGTACATTTGTCCATTCATCCCTCCAAGAGTTTGCCAGTGCTAAATGCTAAAAAAAAAAAACCCACATCATGATGTTCCCAACTCCAAACTTTGACCTCCAAACATGGTGTGTTTTTTTGGCATCCATTGAGATTAATGTTGGTCTCCTCTGACTAGACTATATTCTACCAGTACTTCACAGGCTTGTCTAAATGTTGTTGAACAAACTTTATCCCCTTCCCCCATCAGCCTGTTTTGACCCTAATGAACAGACCATTCTTTGAAATTCTGACCAGTGTCATTTTATGAGGTTATGACTCTGGAACGCTTCAATGTATCACAGAGATTCTGAGTCTGATTTTTCATGATATATTGGACTTCATGTTAGACTGCTTTCACATTTGTTTTTTTTGAAATATGCGGCAGTTGCGATCAAAAAAACGCATCTGCCGCACTTACTGCATAATGGCCGCACTTGCGGCACACTTGGGGCAAGCCCCATGCATTGTCTATGGGGCTTGCGGTAAGTGTGCGGCAGGTGCGGCCACGAAAAAAAACGCAGCTGACCGCGTTTTTTTTTGCAGCCGCAACTACAGCAACTACCGGTACTGCACTTGCCGCACCAGCCGCACACTTACCGCAAGCCCTATAGACAATGCATGGGGCTTGTCGAAAGTGTGTCGCAAGTGCAGCCGTTATGCAGTGAATGCGACAGATGCGTTTTTTGACCGCAACTGCCGCATTTTTCAAAAACCCCAGATGTGAAAGCAGCCTTAGTGGTAAATTTATATTGATAAGTTATTTGCTTCTTTAAAAAAAATGGAAAATTTTGAAAATGCCACAAATTAAAATGGATCCCAACAAATTTTGGGATCCATTTTAATCCTTTGCCCCTTTGAAGATGAAAAATTTGAGGCTAAAAGAAAAGAACATTTATGTGGAAGTAAAGTATTTTTTCATTTTCATGACTCACCGTTACAAAGTTCTGTGAAGCACTTGAGGGGTCAAAGTGCTCACCACACATTTACATAAATTTCTTCAGGGGTCTAGTTTTCCAAAATAGGGTAACTTGTGGGAGGTTTCCACTGTTTAGGCACGTCAGGGGCCCTTCAAATGTGGCTAATGGTTTCAGCAAATATTCCATTCAAAAAGTCAAATGTCGCTCCTTCCCTTCTGAGCCCTGCCATGCGCCCAAACAGTGGTTTTTCAGCACATATGTGGTATCAGTGTTCTCAGGACATATTGACCAAAAAATGTTGAGGTCCATTTTATTCTGTTGCCCTTGTGTGGGGATGAGCGAAAATACATGTTACTAATTGCTACTCACAGCATAGTACCGTATTTGGGATACTTGTTACTCGGCGAGTTTACTCAATACGAGTAAGGAGTACAATGCAAGTCAATGGGAAATGCGAGTTCTATTCTGCTGGACCCTACAAAGCAGTCTGGGGGCCTGAGGAAAAGACTGAAATGAATGCATGATTGTTTAAAAGGAGGGCAGTAAAAAGCCGCCCGCCCAGCTTTTAAACAATCAGCTGATGTGAGATTTGAAACTGGTGTATTCACTGTTTGGAGGTCTGCTGTGCAAATTGAACTTAGAGCAGCATCTGTACCCATATAATTCTGTATTCCACCCCATAAAATGAGGGGTGAGTGTCCAGGAATCTGGAGCCTCCTGCATGGGAGGAAAGCAGCCGCTGATCACTAAACACGGGCAGCAAAAAGCCGCCTTTTTTAAACGATCAGCTGATGCATCATACTCGCATTTCCCATTGACTTGCATTGCACTCACTACTCGTAACAAATACCCGAGTATTAAAGCCTACTCATTACGATTCCAGCGAGTCAGAATATTTCACTACTCTCTCATCTCAATGTGGCGCTCGACTGGTCAGGATGCCACTTAAGGGTACTGCACCCATAAGAGAGTGTGTGGTATCCCTGTGGTCAGGGGGTTGGGAAATCACATAAGGGATCCTCTTTACACTCATCCACACACACACACACACCTTAGAGCAGGGGACTAATGGGTTTACCCATTGCTAGGGAACCCAGTCCCGGTGGGAGGAGCTGAGTTTGAGTGGTGGAGAGTGGGAAGTCAGTTGGAGGCTGGGACGAGCTCAGCAGAGGATGTCTCGGAGGAGAGTTCCCTGACAAGAAGGGGACCCTAGGGTGTTGTGGTGCACCCAAATCCAGTCCCGGTACGTTTACTGGCCGGAGGGGTCCAGACCAAAACTGGGGAATCGGCTCTGAGGCAGTGCAGGCTTTTATCCCTGAGCCATAGAACTGAACCTGGCATAATTCCCCTAAGGCCCTTATAGGATCCGGAGGCCTCAAGACAGGAGGAACCGTCCATAAGGATCTGTGGGGACTGGAGGAGGGCTCTGTGCGTGGAAGCGCTAAGGAAGTAGGAGAGAGTGCAGTGAGGGACAAGAGAGGAATGGCAAGCACACCAACAAAGATCCCATATGAAAAATCCCAATCCCCTGGCGACTACCCAGGCCAGCTTTATCTGTGAACTGTACCAAGTAAATGCTTCCTGAAGTCTGCCAGTAAAACTCATTCAGAGCTTAAGACTGTGTGAAGTGTTTTATTTACCTGCACCTAAGGAGCCAACCATTGCTGATGTGAAAGAGACTGTGAGGTAAAATCTATAAAGGCTGTCTCCCTGCAAAATCCCTAATCTTCTCATCTGCCCCGGGGACACTGCTCCACCTACAGGGAGTGTTAAAAACTAGCTGCCTCATCAGCCCTCCTCATCAGACCCTGGAGGTCTGCAGCAGCTCCGGTATCATTATCGGGAACCATAGGTGGCATCACGAGACAATTTACTATTCTTTTTCCTATTTTTATTTTTCTCCTTTTTAAAGCATCCACTGGGTCCACGGAACTGGGCACCGGCCCTTTGACAGTGCCCAACCCTGAACTGTGAGCCAGGGACCAGGTACCCAAGGCCCTGGGGTGGGACACCAACCCTTGTGAAAATGAAAAAAATGAGGCTAAAAAACATTTTTATGGACAAAAAAGTACTTTCTTATTTGCACGGCTCATTGTATGAAACACCTGGGCGTTTCAAAGTGCTCACCACGCATGTAGTCAAGTTCCTTGGGGGGTCTAGTTTCCAAAATGGAGCCACTTGTGCGGAAGCTCCACTGTTTTGATACATCAGGTGCACTCCAAACATGACATGGTGTCCGCTAACGAATCCAGCTGATTTTCCACTTGAAATGTCAAATGTCACTCCTTCCCTTCTGAGCCCTGTTGTTCACCCAAGCAGTGTGTACCACCACATATGGGGTATTGGTGTATTCCGGAGATATTGCTCAACAAATTTTAGGATCCATATTAACCTGTTGCCCCTGTGAAAATGAAAAAATTGAAGCTAAAAGAACATTTTTGTGGAAGAAAAGTATTTTGTCATTTTCACGGCTCAATGTTATAAAATACTGTGAAGCACCTGGGCTTTCAAAGTGCTCACTGCACACATGAATAAATTCCTTGGGGGGGTATGATTTCCATAATAGAGTCATTGTGGGGGTTACCACTGTTTAGGCACATCATGGGCTTTCCAAATGCAACATGGTTTCAGCTAATGTTTCAGCTAATTTGCCAATCCAAAAGTCAGCCTTCCCTTCTGAGCCATCCCGAGCACCCAAACAGTGATTTTCGGCCATATATGGGGTATTAGCATACTCAGGAGACATTGTTAAACAAACTTTACGATCTATTTTCTCATTTTAGCCTTGTGAAAATGCAATACTTGAGGCTAAAGTAAATTTTTTGTTGGAAAAAGTAAAACATTAATTTTTTCCTTCCACGTTGCTTTAAAGAGGGCCTGTCACCAAACCAGGCATGGTGATCTAATTACAGCACTGGATACAGCATGTCTGCAGCATGCAGACAAGGGGTCCCCCAGCACTTGAGCAGCCCTGTACCCCGAGATAATACACTTAGAAAACTTACATGCTCCAGCCACTAAGGAGGTGGCTAGGGGCTGCAGCCAAGGGTAGATTCACACCCCCTGCATGTTTAATCTGCCCACCGCTGCCAGTGCGCGTTTTGAAGCTAACAGAGTGGCGCGGGTGTACTACGTCACCCGGCGCCGGAAATGACGTGATTCGCGTCACCCAGCCCCACTACAGGCCGGCCGAGACAGCACAGAGCCGGGAGGCGCGCATTTTAATCTGATCTGAAGATCACGCCTATGGAGGCGTGATATCATGAAGTGGGAGAGCCTGCCAGGGTGACTATGAATACCTTAGTCACTCATTATCATCCCTAATGAGGTACTGTAATAACATTTATCTTCAATTTCACTTGGTGCTTTTAGGAGCTAAAAGGAGTGTAGGATAAGTGTTACTATGCTCTAGGGACAGCTTTTAATAGCTTTAGAGGTGTTTTGGGGGTGACAGGATCCCTTTAACGGTGGATACCGATCGCTGATGCCGCATATAGACACCGCCATTGCGTTGTCAACTGAAGGTATCTTTGTTCCCCGGAAGTTCCGACAGATCCTGCGGCTTACTTCCTGTTGAATACCTTCCCTGCTTTACACGCCACTACCACAAAGGAATATGGGCGTACATATTTCGCACCGCAAGTACATAGGCGTGACAGAGTTGTGTATTCCGTGAAGCTAATACGCTGATTGGACAACGCAATAGCATCATGATTGGCCAGCCTGTGCAGGAAGGCTGGCTAATACATGACGCCATTGCAATTGCGGATTGTGAATGGATAGCTCTTTAAATATGCCGCCCTGTGAAGGGACAGCCAATGGTTACACAGTAGCCCCCACCAATGATCGCTGATGGGGCGTGGTATCCATGATGCCGTGGCACGCCCCTGGGGGTTCACTAGGTGACGCAACATCCATGCCTGTGCCCCGTTTACACGCCACTGCCATGGCAATTGTGCCTTTCTGTTTTTGAGCATGGCTCAGCAACAGGTATTTGAAGCAACTGCTGGACACCGGGAGGAACAGCCCTATTTCCACGCCGCCATTTCGTAGCAATTTCATGGCAACAGGCACAATTATCCCCAGTGCCCGGCAGTTGCTGCCTTCCTGTGGTGGCGTGTAAAGGGGCCCTAATAGTTTGTTGACTCCATTTGCAGAGCCCCTAAGTGCTAGAACAGCAGAAAACCCCTCAAGTGATGACATTTTGGAAACTGCACCCCTCTGAAAGTTCATCTATGGCTGCAGTGGTGATTTTATCTATGAAAAACACCCATGGAGTCAAGCGCAGTGAATTTTGCATTACTAAAAATTGCAAATAAGCAAGTGGCAGTACATTGTAGTGCTCATATGTGGAGCCCACTGGGACGGGGTACTCGGTGCCGGACCGGGGTACTGCTGGGGGATGTCATGGCGGTCCTGGTCCGGACCGTGTCCCGGGCCCGCACAATAAAATGGGGGTTATTTACAGGGGATTTGTCAGTCGTGACGCCACCCACTATATGCGGCCAGTGATGGGGCCACCGCTGCTGCAGAACCTCCGGGGATGATGGGATAGCAGCTTGGATGAAATAGTTCCAGTGGGTAGAACTGGTTCCCCAGGGCAGGGATGATAGTAGTAGTGAAAGTCTGTGATGGTGGATATTGATGCTGCAGGAGAGTAGGGGTAGCAGTAGAGATGATGAGAGTGGAGGCAATGGCAGTTTATGAGGGAAAATGGGGCTTCAGCATAAGGATCACACGTACTCACAGTTTCTGTAGTTTTCCAAGTCTTTACTTTGCAGATGGTATAACACAGTATTGTCCACGGAGTCTGTATAGGGTTGCTCCCACCCTGACCAGGTCCTTGACTTCCTACTTATGCGCTGTGTGTGGCCCTGCTGCCGCTTGTAGCTGAACTGCTGGCCCTGTCTCTTCCCACGGGTACCAATCTGCTGGGCAACTTGAGTCCTCTGTGTCACTGACCCCTCCGTGTTGCTTTGCTATGGTACAGTGAAGATGGTGAACCCTCACTATCCCGGTGTTTACTGTCCTGTCTGTCTCAGGCACAGCCTCGGATCCGGTATCCGTCATAAGCGCCTCTCCGGGGTTAAGTTTAGGGTAACTTCTTATCCCGGGGATGTTCCTCTGTTCCTCTGTCTCCTCTCCTCAGACCTCTCAGGACCTCCACTTCTACTTGACTCTGCTCCAGACTAAACTAAACTGACTGTCACTCCTGCTCTGTGGTAAACAACTTTAGCTCCTCCCACTAGCCCTTGGGGTGCCACACATATATTGTGCCCAGCTAGTGCTTTAGGAGAAACACGCCCTGTAATTTAAGCAGGCTTCCTCACTACTACAGGGCCAAACATGTGAGCATTAGCGGTGGTTTAGACTTTGTAGGGCTAAGAAGGCAAGGGAGCATTTGGATTTGGGAGTGCAGGTTTTGCTGGCTTTTTTTTGTTGGCGATGAGCCATAGCATTTATTGGGAGACTTTGTGCTACAAGTAACGTAGAAGCCCCCTATATTTCTGTTAACAAATGACAGATCTGACTGGGGAATTGTGTTTTTGTGGGTTGAGTTAAATGCTATTGATGGCAATTTTGGCGCAGAACATTTATCCTATCATCTATGCGGAGCACTTACATTCAGGTTTACAGGTACATCTCTGAAATGTGTGATTTTGGTGAATCCCCAAAAAATCCATTCACTAATGAGGCAACAGAGTTAGGCTAGGGTCACACATAGCAATCTGTTTTTGGAAGTGATTTCCATGACCAATCCGTTTTTTTTGGGTGCTTTTTGAGCCTCCTGTACCCCTGAACGTTTTTGGACTTAGTCATTTGTTGACAAAAATTCTAGAAAAAACTGATCCGTTTTTTTAAGGCACCAAAAAAACGGATGTTTTTCTATAGGGCCCCATATTAAATTTTTTTTAAAAAAAAAAACGGCCCCCAAAAATGTTGGCCTCTGTTCAGCGGTGTCCTTCTTTTCAAAGATACACAAAACTGTTGTTGACCGCACTTTTGCGCGCACCTATAAAGATGCAAAAAGATGGACACCGCTTTATCTCTGGTCAAATGGGAGTTCAATATGACTTCCTCTGCCTCATTACAGTGAATCTTCTTTTGGGAATTTCGTCTGAATTGTTTTTTTCAGAGATTTACATGTAATCACAGATGTGAGCGCTCATCGTAGAGCGCATGGTAAACGTGAGCCGAATCTTACTGCGATCTTTGGGAGGCAGAATAAACTAATCAGCAGCAGTTGCAGAATTGGCTTTATTTCTATTTTTACACCGTTCTCCTTTCAATATTAGGGATTAGGTGACTTTATTCATCAGGTCAGAATGATCACAGTGATATTAGATTTATGTTTTTTATTTTTAGGTTTGGCTACTATACTGTTAAAAATATGTTTTTACATAATAAAGGGTAAACTAACGATTGTCATAGTATAGTAAAAATAAATAAATAAATAAATAAAAATGACATCTCAGTGTGGTGAGGCCCATAGTTATTGTGCCCCCCTACCCCAGGCTAAAAAATAGCAACACACAGCTGCCCCAGAAATTGTCACATTCATTTGGTGCTTTACTTGGCTATTCCCGATGCCCTGGTGTAGTGATAGAAGGGGTTAATGACTGCTGATATTGACAGTTTCTCATTAAGCACTAGATTGATATTGTTCAGATTTCTATGATACCAGCCCATTATCAATCCTATGATTTAATAGTTAAAAAAAAGACAGAGAGAAAAATCATTTAATTGAAATACAACACATAGACAGCTCTCATTTTCCTGTTTATTAACCCCAAACATACCCTCTAATCATAATCCACAGCGATTGTCCCACGAAGCACACAATATGCCTCTGCTTCATGCAGAAGCAGCAGCAAGGGAACAAGCGTTCTCTTACTGCAGTCTCTGGAATTACACTGACTGTTGTGAGGAGCAGTGACATTACTCACTTAGTCACAGAGGGCTCCCTACAGCAGTGAATTGAGTTGAGGTGACCCTTCTGTCAGATGATCTTAGCTGCATTGTATTGTAATGAATGATCAGTACAGTACAGTGTAGTTTGAAGAGCTGCAGCCCCATGGATTATGCTGCAGACATATGATCCATGAAGATTGCAGAACCTGGAGTCATGTGATTCGGAGTCAGGTGACCCCAGGTCACTACTGCAACAATCAGGCCCTGGCGATGACATCACAGGGGTTCGATTGGGTGGAATAAAGTGCACAATTTCTCTCCCAATCCCCTAAGTGCTAGTGTAGCGACCGGTGGTAAGGCCGCGGGTGTGTGTGTATGATCTTTCTCAACAGAATCCCCATACTCAGATTTAACCGGTAATAACGTTTCTTTACTGTAAAACATATTTATATCACAGTCAACCGAACTATATGCGCACTTGTATAATATTAGAGTCTCTGAATCTTCACTTCTGTCGGGTACGCAGCAAGAAAAGAAAACACCACAATGAAGGTATCTTTCCCTAACTTTCCCTAAAATCACGTACCAGTCTTATCACAGAAGAAGATGTCGCTCCCACGTAGCAGGCCTGGGGTCTCCTCAGTCTTCTTCTTTGGTCTCCTTCCGCAGGTAACAGTCTGTCTCTCCCAGTCTCAGGGCACACAGAGCAACAGCAGAAGGGAGATCACAGCAGCACAAATGGCTCCCTTATGTCGGTCACGGCCCCAGCACATGCACTCTGGGTGCTCGGCGGGCGAGGTTTTGCAGAGCGGCCAGAGTCACAGCACCAAAGTCCAGTGGCCCAGGATCAGTCACAAGGGCTTCTGTGGGGTGATTTTTCCGGCAAGGTGTAGCAAAGTAGTCCACTTTCAGCAGACATCCACAGGGAGATCTTCTCTGGTTCAGGTCTGTGTCTGTACTGACTTCCTGAGTAAACACATTTGCTGAAAAAGGGACTTTCCCAGTTTGTTTTAGCACTTGTCCACAAGGGGCAGTAGCGGACTGTGCACAGTTCATTTCTATATCCATTTCTATTATACAGTCTGAATTGCACACCTCATTACACTAGCATTGCAGGAGTTAAAATAGTAGTGGGGATGCAGGGAACTGCTCCCCTCACCCTCCATGGATGGCATGATGCTGGGGAGCAGTCATTGCAGGTCACCCCGCCCCCTCTGCATACTGATTGGAAGATCGCAAACCACAGTATGATCTCTCCAATCAGTGTTGCAGTGGGGTGATCCTGCAGTCTCTTAGCTCCAGCCTATGATCAGAGCTTTTAGAACCAGAACATAGGCTGATACTCAATGATTCAGGCAATTTTATTACCTGAATCATTGAAATCGCTGTGACTGTCTGGTCAGAATTGAACAGCCAATCACGGCGATCATAGTTGTGGGGTGGGGAATTCCCCTTTGGTTGGAGCTCTGGTGTCCTGCTGATAGAATCAGCAATCACCTTCAATGGAGCGCTTTTTTTGCTGCAAAAGAGACAGAATTTTGCCAGCACGTTCCTATATGTCCAAGATCAGTAAGTACCACCAACCTTAGATGTATAGGAATGCGCATGGTTATGAAGGCCTTTATCCTACTTTTTGTTCAGCAATGGAGACTTGTGTGGTGAGTGTTTATACAGGTCAGAAGGTTGAATACATTACTTATTGTTTTCTTTCAAAGAATTATACCTGCTGACTCCAGGTTTTTCTGTAGCTCTCTAGAACAAAAAATCAACTTGGATAACACTTCGGGTAATTCCTTTCACTCCCCTGTGTGACATATTGAAGGAACACCTGGCTGATTTATGGTGAAATTATGTTCTTTCCACTGCTCAATTATGTCAGCAACAGTGGTCACTGGAACCTTCAGTAGTTTAGAAGTTCTTATATAGCTATCAGTATGCTTTGCAACAATAAAGCTGCAAAAGTCTTGAGATAGCTCACTGGTTTTACCCATCATGAGATATTGTATTTCTTGTGTGACACCTTGGTATTGAAGTCTTGTTAAGGAGTCAATTATGAATTTTAGGACTGTTACCTTTATTAGGTGGCATTAGAGTTTGTCTACTTCCTCACTGAAGTGACAATTTGCATATGCAATTTCCCAGAGGAGCATTGCGGCTTTGAGTCTCCCCACTGCCAGCTGGCAGAATACTCTCCACAAGGAGAATAGCTGTTCCCCCAGACCTCGTCTTTGCATCTCATACAGCCAGAGCAGAATCCCACACACTGCACAGATGAGGGGCAATCACCCTGAAACACAGCATCTGCAGTTTGGGGCTCTGATTTGACACAAATTTTTAGTCATATGAAAAGGATTGTTAAGGAGTCAATGATGACTTTTAGGACTGTTACCTTTATTAGGTGCCATTAAAGTTTGTGTACTTCCTCACTGAAGTGACAATTGGCACCTTGGTAATGGGAAACCTTCTGATAGGTCATCAGATTTACCAGCTGATATATTGTCATATTCACTAAGTGGCACCATTGCTTTCTAATTCCTGATAGATTTCAGTTGGCATCATGATGTTACGTGACTTTTGCAGACTCTTTCCTTTATGTTTTCAATAATATTTCCATGTGTCATTTCTCTTTATTACTCATCACTAAATTTATGAACATCTATAGATTCATTTCTTTGCCTTTTTGGATTGGTTGTTACCGACATCTAGTCAATAATTTATGTAAAAACCTTTAGAAATATATTTACTTAGCGAGTGAAATGTTCCGTATATATTTCAACTGCTGTTGGACAAATGTTCCATTGGTGCATTACGTTTTCCCAGCTTTGCCTCAGGAACAGAGCAATATAAAGAGCAGAAAAGGGCAATAAACTGCTTCAATGCCTCCCTGGCAGTGACTTACCTCTTGTAGGGATAAAACAGCCATATAACCAATCATTTGTACCCAACCTGCCATTGTGGAAGAATCAGGAGACCTCCATTCACATTAGAACAAAACTAAGTCAATAAAGATTAGTTGCCAGAATGTACATTGTAAACTGGGAAATGTACTGTCAGACAATTATGACAACATTGTGATATCACTGATATTTCTGATGCATTATTAACAAATTTCTTCCAAATATTTCCCATCACAGAGACCTGATAGTACTCATTGCTCACATTGCTATGTGCTGTCCGTAACAACGGGAACACTGTATGCTTTGTAATGGGCAGCAAAAAGTGGCATGTATAGGCTTTTCTGAGTGCATACGTTTTTGTTACCTCAAATACACATGCGATACATGGAAATAGGCAGATAGATGATAGGATAGAAAGATAGATACTAGAATAGCATTACCATCTCCATCTCAATGAATTAGAATACCATCAAAAAGTAAATTTATTTAGTAATTCAATACAAAAAGTGAAATGCATATATTATATAGAGTCATTACACACAGAGTGATCAATTTCAAGTGTTTATAGGGTAAATATCATATTGATTTATTAGTCAACACCTTTCAGGGCTCCCTGAAATGCCCTAAAATATGGCAATATGATATTGATTTGTCCTCAGAAAGGGCCAGGTAGTCAGAAATGTGTTGACTAATAAATCAATATTATACTCACCATTTGATGCTTGAGGAATACGGCAGCGTTGTTTTTTAAACCTTCATCTTCCCTACCCTGTATGCACCTTGCTGAAGACTGCAGCAGCCATGATATGCCTTTATAGTGGTTGTGACTCTCACAACCACACAAGGTGAAGCCTCTGATACCTATTTAGGTCATATTTTATCTCTCAGACCCTTTATCCTCCGTACTTTAATTTTCTGAGATAATGACCTTTGGGTTTTCATTGGCTGTAAGCTATAATCATCAACATTAACATAAATAAACACTTGAAATAGATCGTTCTGTTTGAAATTACTGTATATAATGTATGTATTTCACGTTATGTATTGAATTACAGAAATAAATTAGCTTTTTGATAATATTCTGATTCATTGAGATGCTCCTGTATATGTCAGACACTTCTTACATGGCTATACTATGTGTTTTTTTGTTTGCTTGATTTTTTCTAGCTGGTGTTAGTTTGTTTGCATTGATCAGATTCATCAAGTGATTGTCTTTTATGTCACTTCCTTCATCAGTCAGAATATTAGGTTGAGAAAACTCTGTGTATGATCATTATGAGTAAGACCCAAATCACTGTTGGAACTTGTAAATGATATCCTTAGGGTCCCTTCACATTTGCAGATGTTAACGTCGCGTACGATGCGCATGCGCATCAGCATGTGGAAACGCATATAAAAGCATGTAAACGTTGCAGATTTCATCAGCATGCGTATGCGCATACTGATGATACGCACTGCGTATGCATGCGTTTTTATCATGCGCATGCTGTTTCTATCCGCATGCGTTTCTGAAATTACCCCTAATTTTCATCACTCCACCTACTGGCACGCCCCTGGGTGGTGGCCATACGCATGAGCACCGTCAGCAACATCCGCAAAACGTCGCGCACGCTTGCGCACTCATAGGGACTAATGAACGCACCATGCGCTGGCGTGCGCATGCGCATGCTGCCTCTTTGCAGACGCGCCGAAAACTCCTACATGCTGTGTCCCGCGGCGGACATTTGGGCCCTCCATCATGCGCATGCGTACAGATACGCGGACATACGCGACATAATTTATTTCTTGCGGATGAATGCGCACACCATGTAAAATATAGGTGCGCAGTCCGCATGCGTATTTTAACATGAACGTAAGCACCGTGCGCAGCGCGAACGTCTGCAAATGTGAAGGTAGCCTTACCTTATAATAGTCCAGAAGTTGCTACCCCATTTTTTACCTTTTCCTGTGATTTTATGAGGATTTCAGAATGACTCACTTTTAATGAAGAAACTGTGCTGGATATCTTGGATCCCTCAATGTCTATATTTGAGTGTTCAAATTCCCAAGTTCATAAAAATTATATTAGAAGTTAATTAATAAGAACAGTTTGTGAATAAGCAATGAAAAATGATATAAATCCAATCCTACAAATAAAATGTCTTTTTATTTTCAGGTCTGCAGGACAACCCTTGGTTATGTGATTGCAGCCTATATGAAATGGTTCACTTTCTCAACTTCCCTTCTCCATCTGTAGCTTTCATAGAGCCCCGCCTAAAGTGCTATTCACCAAGCAGCCTTGCAGGAGTACCCTTCAATCAAGTGGAGCTGAGGAAATGTCAGAGCCCAGTAATTCAAACTTCTGTGGCAAAGCTGAAGACAATGATTGGCAGTACAATATTACTACGATGTGGCACCATAGGTATCCCGATCCCAGAACTGAGCTGGAGAAGAGCAGATGGGAACCAAATTAATGGAACCGGTAAGAACATTTACACTTTTCTAACTGCTGCTATTTCTTTTCCTATTGCTTGTGACTTCCAATAGATCTATAAAGATTGTTTGAAAATACTTCTGCATGTGCATTGATCTAAATGATCATTGAAAAAGTTCCAGAGAACTTGATCATTTTGCAATTCTAGATGCAAAAGAATTGGCAAAAGTTTCAGGCCATCCTATTTTACATTGCAAAATAATGCATCAGCCACAGAAGCCATTCATGATCACAGGTGTGTGACTCCACTTATCATCATTTATCCCATTGCATGACATAATGCTCCCAATTATGGCCCTTATAAAAGCTGAGGAAGGCAATGCAGCAGCTATTTAGGAGTGATTTAGAATAGAGACAGAATGTCAGCTATCACAGCTCAGCAGTAAAGCGAAAATAAGTCCTAAAAGATTGGAGAAATGATCCAAAGTATGTTGTTCAACTATAGCACTGAAAGAGATGATGTAGTAGTCTGTGAATGAGGCAAACATTACATTTTTAGGGGAGAGAAACATACGAGATGTACCATCAGCTCATTGTGATTGGTCAAAGCTATCATGTAGCTGGCATCTGTTCTGCTGCATTTTGAATTGCACTTTTTTCCCTTCACTCTTAATACACTGGAAAGTAACAGCAAGCCACAACAATAATTTTACAAAATAAACATCAAATGTGTCAGTTGGGGAGGAGTGCTTGATTCTCATAAGCGGCTGTCCCATGCTGATGCCAATCAGTTGGGGTTTTTACCCGTTATTTATATAATGCTTCACTCTACTTTCTCCTTACAAGGCAATCCATCTGACGAAGGTCTGCTTTTCAAGAGGGAAACATTAATATTCTGGGGATTGCACTAAAAATAAAGGTCTAAGCTCTAAGGCAAGGGTCACACATAGAGATCCCTTTTTGAGAGGCTTTCACAAGCCAAATCCGTTTTTTTAAGGTGACAATAGTGTCTCCTAAGCTCCTGGCCGTTTTTAGGACTTAGTCATTTTTTCCCCAAAAACGTATATGCGTTAACGCATGGTACCTATATGTACCATGCGTTAACGCATGCATTTCCCATAGGGCCCCATGTTAAAAAAACACATGCATTTTTTTACTGCACCCATAAATATTGCTAGCAACGTTTTTTTGTGCCCAGGAAAACCGGATGGCCGTTTTTGAATAACG
>JARQOC010000006.1:164124347-164188766 GCA_033576535.1 Allobates femoralis
CCGTGACCACCCAGATCTGGGACAATGCAGGATGAATTAAAATGGGGCTGTATGTAAACTGGATCAGGGGACTCCCGGCTCCTGCGGAATCTGGACCTCCGGATCCTGGTTTTCAAACTGTGCATACCCAGAATGCAGTTCCAAATGACACGCCCCCTAGGGGGCATGTCATATGTCCCTGGATCCTGTGGAGAAAGATATGCAGCCAGAAAAATCTGTCTGCTCCTGCACTGGTATTATCACTGATAAGTCCAGATCAGTGATGATAATACTGGTGGGGGAGCATACAGTTTCATTATTCTGCAGGAGTCTGGGTAAATCAAGGTTGATGTAGGCTTTACCTGCATCCCCCCAGATTCACAAAATTGCTAGTGTGAAATTAGCCTTAGCCTTAAATATGTTACAATCCTTTTTCCACATTGTGCTCATATGATTCTAGGGCAACATTGTTCTTGAGGTAAGTTGTGCATAACTTGGTTAGTTCATGTGAATTAAGGAATAAGGAATTTCTGCCCTAGGTTAAGGAAAGCCTATTTGTAACTGGTGTAGGATAGAGCTTTGCTCCTGGGTATGTAGAGGGTAAAACTCTGAATCCTGTCATATAGTATGAAAAGAAAAGTCTCTCTCTGGCAGGTGACTGAGGCTGGTTTCACATTGGCGTTCCCTTCTGCAGCGTTCTGCGGAGGGGAACCGCCATGTGAGCGCAGCCAGCTCAAGCCCCTATCTTTATAATGGGGACGCACGGTGCTGCGCTTGACTGCGCATGACCGTGCACTCCCATTCACTGCTATATGTGATTTGTGAGCTGTAATAACATCTGAATAAGTATTAATTCTTTTCAAACTAAACGGTCTTGTTATTGTTATGTTTTTGTTTTAATCCCTTAGTGGTAAGAGGCTCAATAATATGTGTTACACATGACCGGGAAACCCAGATTTCGCAAGTGGACATCGCTGCTTTAAAAGTTCACAGACAAAGAAATAGCGTTTTCCAGCTAGATGATCGCACTGGCACATGGACTGGACCCATTAGAACTATGTTACAATGCAGAGTCAAAAAAGGGGATGGTGAATTTCTTTTCACTGGCAGTGAACATTTCGGGAATGCCTGGCTGGGATGTGCCCCTCGATATAAGGATTTTCTAGAAATTTACCATAAAGCCAAAATGCTGAATAGAAACCCTTGTGATCTCCAGATATGAGCCTGACATGTTAACACTTGAATTGACTATTGAATGATGTATTAGTATTTAATGTTCATCATGATTATTGTTTATATTGATCATATTTTTTATTACAAGTATACTTGAAAGACAGAACTGTTTACAATGCTACAAGTAAATTCTCATAAAAAAAAAAAACACAAACAAAACAAATGGACCTGAGTATGAGTCGGTGTACGTACATTAGAAGCATGTTCACACCATTGCCATTTCACAGACAAAACCCAGGAGAAAAACACAAAATAAGCATATACCCTATAATAAAGTATAGAAGTAAATGGTAGTAGTACATTTAAATTACAGAGAGTACTTGGGTAACACTGATCAGAAAGCAAAAATGAATTCAACCACGGCAGGTTGTACCCAGTGTGACAGTCTTATTCTATATTAAAACTTTACCCTCTGTCAGAGATATCAATGTGAATAAGGGCAGAGAAGAACAGTGCTCCGATTATAGCACCTGTACAGGGGATGCTAAATAGATTAGATGTCTAACTCTTAGGGAGGGACCATAACCCATTTGTATAGAGTACAAAAAATACAGAAAACAAAAAAAAGTAAATTCTCATAAGCAGGGCAAAGCCATGTGCTAAGGGCTTTGCTCTTGCACACAGAGTCCCTGTGATTTGTTCTACCAAGCCTTTTGGTGCCCAGACAGATTTAGGAATTAGATAGCTGAACAGGAACGGTGTCTCAAGGTTCGCGCTGCTGCTTCAAAAGATGCACTGGGAAGACATTACTTCATTCATCACCTCCTTTATTCCGCCACACTCCACTAACGCATTTTGGTGCACACCTTGCATCTTCCTCAGGGTATATTCTAGCTATTATACACCCTGAGGAAGGTACAAGGTGTGCACCGAAACACGTTGGTGGAGTGTGGCGGAATAAAGGAGGTGATGAATGAAGTAATGTCTTCCCAGTGCATCTTTTAAAGCAGCAGGGCAAACCGGGAGACACCATTCCTTTTCAGCTGTCTGTTTCCCACGTTCATGTGGAGGTGGAGGTTCTGCAGCAGCTGCAACTCAGGCATACAAGCTGGTTGTGGGTTATCACAACCAAACCAGGTGAGCAAGCTGGTATCTAATCCTTGATCAGTGTGTGTCATAAGTGATAAGGCACAATCTGCGCCTCTTTTTGTCTCCTTTAATTTAATTATAGATTTAGGAATTAGTCATAATTTTGTATTCACTGGAGCTTGGCACAGTTTTAACAAAGGAGATCAGAAGCATACAGAAGTACAAAATACACAACATATTTCTGTGACCACTGTATTATACCTCCACGAATATGAAAATTTCACAGAGCTCATGTGTCCCTGTGCATGAAGGGAAGTTTTTACCAGGTTTTTGCTACCTCACCTGAGAGCAGCATAATGTAGGAAAAAAGACCCTGTGGCACATTTGTCTCTGGTGCCTTGTAGACAAGTTTGGGACCTGAGTCTCATTGTTTTATTGAGACTTTATATTAACCCCTTCACAACCAGTGACAAACCCATATGTCAAAAAAGCCTAGTTGTTCTGGTCCAGCAGACGAATCCAAGAGGACAGTGTTTATCTGATCCGCGCTGCCATACGACAAAAGGACCACAAGGAACTGTCAAGTAATGGTAGCTTTATTCAACACGTTTCGAAGCATTAGCCCCACTCCTTCCTTAGGAAACCAACCTAATACCAAAGTTTTCCAAACTGAATTGGGGCTGGTACCCCTGCTGCACCTAGCTCCTTTGCCCAGCTTTAACAGGCAGCAGCAGATTTGTGTTCTCAGGCCCTGGAACTAGCACTTTATTCCATGTTCTGCGCTAGCCCCCAAGCTGCCCGACTGGATCTCACTACAGCTGTCTCCTTTCTGCTACTTACCCCTAACCTAACTCCTCCCCCCAGCCAGTAAGTGGAGACTGCTCTGAAAGTGGGTTTCTTCCACCCAGCACCTCCCTGTCCTGTAGTTTCGATGTGTTGGGTGCATTTGGGGGTCTCGGCAGAGCCGGACCGCAGGAGCACCACAAAGGCAGTTTTCACTTTCGTAGTTGGTGTCCTCAGCCCGGCAACCTGTGCACGTCTACTGTTTCCTAGGCTTTGTAACATCATGACATTGCTTCATAAGACATCTTATGATGTAGCAGAAATCCTAGTGGCTAGAGATGAAAAATAGGAGATACCCCACGTCTTTCTTATTTATTTGTTTTTTAAAGCTAAATATGAGACTAAAACATCCTTTAGTGCAACATGAAATGCACTAAAAGATGCAAGCCTATAATATATAGGGGGGTGGAACATTATACAGCTGTTTGACGTCTATCTATCTTTAAATCTATTTTTCCATTTATTCATACATCTATGTCTACTTTACATACATCTATTTATCCATTTATCCACCCACTTGAACAGATTAAAAGTTGAGTGATCTTTAAAATCTTAAAAAATTTTTAAATCTTAAAAAAATTAGCAGGCCGCAGCTGACCCAGAAGTGGTTCCCCCCCATTAGATGTGCCACCCCGGGTTCTTGTCCCCGCCTCTCTCACTGCCTAGGTGCATTGGCAAACAGGGTATTGGTATTTGGAGTTGATGCCAGCTGGGTGCTGGCAGCTGGAATTATAGTCAGAGGTTTGTAGTGTCGAGGCATTAATCGCATAGCCGAAATTACTAACCAAAGCAGTAAGGACCTTAGTATCATTGAGCGATTGTGGGAGAACTCAAGTGCGCAGTTGATGCAAGAAAGCCCTCAAATTTACAGGAACTGGAGGCTTTTTGCAAAGAAGAATGGGCAGCTTTACCATCTGAGAAAATAAAGAGCCTCATCCACAACTACCGTGTTTCCCCGAAAGTAAGACCCGGTCTTACTTTCGGGGGGGGGTCTTATATTGTGTGCCCCAGCAGTGTGGCCTACAGGCCCCCTCCTGCTGGGACACTGCGGGAGCGGGTCGCACGTCACGTGCGCCCGCTCATTACATATGCACTGCATCCCCTGCTGCTGCTGCACACGTCTTACCCTCCAGGGTCTTCTTGCAGCAGCCAGCTCGTCGGTCCTCTGTCCTCAGCTGTCTCCCGGATCATGTGACCCGTTGCAGCGCATGACGTCATCGCGACTGCGACCGGCCGGTCACATGATCCGGGAGACAGCCGAGGACGGAGGACGGACGCGCTGGCTGCTGCAAGAAGACCCTGGAGGGTAAGATGTGTGCAGCAGCAGCAGGGGGGGCCTCAGAACAGGGGGATAGTGTGCCAGCAGGAGGGGGCCCATATATATAATGCACTGCTCCCCCTGTCTCTGATTGACAGGGGGATGCAGTGCATATGTAATGAGCGGGCGCACGTGACGTGCAACCCACTCCCGCTCCCCCCCCCCTCCGCTTAAGGCCTTACATTAGCCCCCCCCCCGGTTTTAAGGCCTTATATTCGGGGGAGGCCTTATATTAGCAGGCCCCCCCTTTACCCCTAGGCGGCCTTACAATCGGGGGGCCTTACTTTCGGGGAAACACGGTATCACAAAAGATTTCAACCTGTCATTGATATTAGAGGGGTGCAATACACGGTATTAAGAAGTGGGGTATGTGAACTTTTGATCAGGGTCAGTTGGATGTTTTTGGTTGTCATTATGATTTAAAAAGGGAAAACACAGTAGTTTGACAAAAAATGGCTTCACCCAACCACTAACCATGAGTGGAAAAAACTTTTGTGTTATCATTTATATTCTCTGAAAAAAGGCCAAGAAAGCAATAAATCTGCTAGGGTATGTAGGGTCTGTGGGGCAGCGCCTGGATTGCAAGTCAGGAAACACGTGGAGCCCGGTAGTAGTTCAAACAGGACCCGGTGTTTATTGCTGATACACACAGCGATGGCACAGTCTGCCGGAATCCGGGTCGCAGCCGGGTACACAGGACACAGTTCATATAAAGTAACCCGGGTCCTTCAGGCCAAAGGCCTCCGTTATGGGTCACCCCGAGTTCCTCCAGCCCTCCTGGGCTAGGCCGTGTTAGTATAGCACACGGCCCCCTGGAACTCCAGACCTCTCCTGTCTATCTCTGCTGCAGCTAAGGCACAATTCTGTGTACAAGGGACCCCGCCCTGCCTCCTGCTCAGGCTTTTAACTCCATATCTCCTTCCGGGACCTTGCAAGACCCGGAGCGGAGGGAGCGGACCGTCCCTTTCTCTCACACCCTACACCGGGCTCAATACGTGACAGTGCGCATTCTGGGGGAGACATAGCGCCCCTCGCATATCATCCCCCGCACTGTCTCACAGGTCTCAAAGACACATATATCAATATACACAGTATATATAAGGAAAGTTCCTTAAAGGGATCCTGTCACCTCCAAAACGCCTCCTAAGCTAGCAAAACATGTCCCTGCACCATCCTATTACTAATCTCACACTTCTTTTGTCTCCTAAAAGCATCCTGTGAAAGTGCATAAAAACGTTTTAATACTTACTCATCAAGGTACCTTTACACGCCGCTACAGAAGGTTAGAAACCACCGGGTGACGGATACAATTGTATCTTGTACCGTCAAAACACCGAGAGGTAGCGGCGTGTAATTCAGGTTGTTGCCACCGGTCACTGTTGACACCTGTTTTTCAGTCGTGCTCAAAAACAAGTAGGTATAAACCCTATGTAATTGAGGAACAGGAAGGTATTTTCGACACCTAGTGAACTCCCTGGGGCGTGACACAGCCTTCGGGATACAGCGCCCCATCAGCGATCATTGGTGGAAGCTCCTGCTTTACGATTGGTTGTCCCTGCATAGGGCGGCATATTTAAGGAGCTGACCAGTCACACTACATAATTGCAATAGCATCATGTATTAGCCAGCCTTCCTGCGCTGGCTGGCCAATCATGATGCTATTGCATTGTCCAATCACCGTACGAGTGTCTCGTAATCCCCATGTCTTGCACGCCTATGTGTTGTCCCTGCTGCCCCAGGTCCGCCCATTATCCCTTGTGGTAGCGGCGTGTAAATCAGGGAAGGTGCTCTACAGAAGGTAACCTGCGGCACCCGTCGGTGCATCCAGGGATAGAAAAAACCTACTGTGGTGCACCTTGTAGCGGCGTGTAAATGCAGTATCAGGTACCGTTAGGAACCGTTGAAACGTCCACGTGCACGTGAGACATCCGGTTGTTTTTAAACCTTCTGTAGCGGATTATAATTAGCAAGGGCCATATTCTTTAGTCACCAAGGCGGGCTGTTTTGCAGCTCCAGGATCCACCATGTCTCTGTGTGTTTGCTGTGCTTGTGCAGGCATTGCCCGCCCCCGTCTCTATCACTAACAGAATGCAAATCATTAGTCCTGCCTTCAGTTTCAGTTTCACAGCAGCACAGACAGGGAGAGGGCTGGATCCTGGAGCTGCAAAACAACATGCCCTGGTGACTAAAGAATATAGCCCCTGCTAATTAAAATCACTAATGAGTGAGTATTAAAATGTTTTTCTCCACTTTCACAGGATGCTTTTAGGAGACAAAACGAGTGTGAGATTAGTGATAGGATACTGCAGGGACATGTTTTGATAGCTTAGGAGGCGTTTTGGAGGTGACAGGATCCCTTTAAGAATCAGCAGACTCCGTTACAATTGTTGAAAGTCCATTAAGAGCACAGTCCATTACGGGCTTATAGGTGTAGCCCAAAGGTTGCAATCCCGCTAATCCAGCAGGTGGAATTGCAACCGGCGCTAAACTTGGAAAGGAGATAAAAAGAATTAACGAAAGATCAGGCCTCGCTTTTTGAAAACTCAAAAACAACTGAAAATGTTTTTTCTCCAGTCAAAATGCCAACTAAGGGACAGGTCAGCGACCCAACAACGTGCGTTTTTAAGGTCTGTCCTCGCTTTAATTGGAGGAAAAACTGTATAGCAGCTTTCACATCTCTGCCCAGAACGTAGATGGAGGTCGCTGATCCGTTAACCCCTGGACCATGGGCGATGGGTTAATAAAGATGCAGTCCCTTTTTTAGGATTGTTTTATTGATTTTTCAGAAAAAAAATGACGTGGGCTTCGCCGTATTTCTGGAACCAGCCGGATCCAGCAGGCAGCGACGTGCTGCCCCCAATCCCCAGGTGCCTATTTGTACCTGGCCGGACACAAGAATATAGGGGAGCCTTTTTTTTATTATTTCATGGATTTCATGAAATAATAAAAAAAAATGCGTGGCGCTCCGCGCAATTTCTATGTCTAGCCAGGTACAGCTAAGCAGCTGGGAACTGGAAACCGCAGCGCAGGGAGGCTCAAGGTTTCTGGGCACCCCCCGCTGCAAATTGCAGCCCGCAGCCGCCCCAGAAGATGGCGCGTTCATTGAAGCGCCATCCTCTGGCGCTGAACCCCGCTCTTCCAGCGGCCCTGGTGGCGGTGGCACGCTGGGTAATAAAGGGGCTAATACCAGCTTTGTTATACAAGCTGGTATTAAGCCCGAGATTCTTAATGTCAGACCAGGTTTGACCCGGCCACTAAGAATCTCCAATAAAGGGTTAAAAAAAACACCACACAGAGAAAAATTATTTATTAAAAATAAAGACACAGACACCATTAGGGACTCCAACTTTATTACCACCACATATCCCTCCAAAAACCCAGATCTTCTCTCTTCTTTCTTCTCTCTTCTGTCTTCTGTCTTCCTTCTTCTTCTTGTTGTAGTGCCGGTAAGCAGAGAGTTAACTGTGCTGTGACAGCGGGAGCCTATTAAACATGATTTAGCTATTGTAGCAGATAGATCCTGAAGCTTCCGAGACACATCTGTGATTTGTAAATCGCACATTACTTGCTATTACTCGCTTCCCCATTCATTAACATTGGACTCACTAGACTCGCAACGAGTAGCGAGTCCCGGGCTCGGACTCGCTAGAGTCAAGCGATTCCGAGTAATTTTGGACTCGCCCATCACTACAACAGGCCCTTCAGGATCAATGGCCCCTGTGGGTTCGTGTTCAGCTGGCTGGCAAACCATAAGAGGCATGGCCTCCATTCGATGCAACATTCTCTCCAGGTTGGCCTCCTGCTGTCAGTTTTCAAAATCATCGGAGATGGCAACCCGACTTACGCCAACTGTGAACTACCCCTTGCTGCCCTTCACCTTCATGAAGGTGACCTCCTTCCCAACATAGAGTGTGCAGTATTTTGGAAAGATGGTTATGCAGCAGGGTGGTAATGTAGCACCAATGACCAGTACCTTCTTCATCTATGAAGCTAAACCCCCTCTGCTGGATGAATGCCCCGGCCAGGCCTCCGGTAGTTTGGTCATGAATGTCACTGGCCTTAGGCTCATGCAACAACTCTTGTGCAATGTTATTCACAAGCCAAATCTACTCAAGAAAGGAGACAGACTGGCGTGGTTCATGCTATGTAGGATAATTGCTGAGATGGGGTAGTGGTCCCCACATGGTATTCTCCCAGTCAAAGCCATCTAGTGGGGGTGCCACACAAGGCTAAGAAACAGGGCCTTCTGCCTCTACTACCTCCTCCTCTTCCTCATCATCATCCTTCTTATCCTCCTTACATGCTCTTTGATTTGCTGATCCAGTGGCTGTGGCATCAGCTGCCAGTGTATTAATACCAGGCATGCTGCAAGATTCTCCTGAATGTGACATCTGCTGTCTCTGGCTGGCATGAAGAACGTCTCACCTCCTGACTGTGAGCTCCTTAGGACCTTCTCTGGAATCTGAGCCCAGCGCTGGATCCTGACATTGCTGCATATGAGGCCCAAAGCAGGTAGCACGGTAGAGCTCTAGGTGACATATGTGTCCTGTGCAGGCTGCTCCAGTCCTTGTGCTGAAGCACCCTCTGCCCCTGGGTTGATGAGGAAGATGACATCCTCCAGTGTAGGCATATCTTATGATGCATCTATCATTTTCATTTAGCCAAACTGTGTACTGCAGGCACACTGTAGCACACTGTAGCTGCGTTGTACTGCACTGCCAAGATGGCCCTGGGCTCCACAGTGATGCTTCTTTGCTTTGCCCAGGGGCTTGCCCCTTCCTGTGCTAGAACACAATCGCTTACAGGATATTATTGTTTCTTCAATCGGTTGACAGGCTCCTCATTAACCCCTTTATGGGGTGAGCTGCAGCAGGCAACTGACTAGCAAAATCTAATTCCTATGCCACAGGTAACACCTGAGCTTGCATTCGGGTGGAATGATTATTGAAGCCTGATATATTTGGAGGAGAAATAAGGAAAACAAAATAGTTTATTCAGCTCACCACCAATTCATCTGGAATGTTGAATTAGGCAAGTGGGCAGCATTGCACGGAAAGGTCTAATATTAATGATGCACATAACAAACGTGTGAACATGCCCAAAATCTGTAGTGTAAACATATAGAATAAAATTAAATAAAGTGATAGCACATTTTCAATAAGCAATATCCATAGTATGGAGTTTCATGAGTGTGAACAGATTTATAAGACCATGTATGTAAAACATATAATGGCCATTTGCTTTTTTATATCAATTGCTATCACTTAAGTGTAAAAGAGATGACCTTGCATGCTGCTGACCCCCTGAAATAATAAAGGTTTGCTCTCCTAAAAAAAAAAAAAAAAATAATAATAATAAATAAAATAAAAAAAATATTCAACATTTAAAAAAAAATAAAAAATTAAGCTCTCTTGAACAGATGTTTAAAGGACATTGTAAGGTTCCTGGACTTCACAGATGCTGCCACATCTGGCACTATTTCCAAAAGGTCAAGAACACTTGCAGACTCCAGGAAGTTTAAAAAATATTTTAAGTCTCTAAAGAATTTTAACAGGTTGGAAGAAAATGATAGACCGATGTCTGGAAACACTCCTAATATTGTTAGGTAATGTTCCCAACAAGCGAGTCTTCTGGTTAGAGCTTTTCACCCAAACAATCAGGAAAAGTTTTAGGGCTATTTTAAATTTCAAACTTCTTTCCCAAACAAATCCCCATTCAATGATATTTTAGTAAATTATCAATCACAAACCAAACCATCAATGTTGCTGCCAAATTTGAAATGGCAAACATGTTCGGGGAAAGTTCGCTCATCTCTACTAATGACTAGTCCTTACATGCCATAGCACTTTACTTGGACCTAGTAAACACCAGAGGCAACAATGTTGGATTTTTTGCTACATGCTTGGTGCAGTCTCCTCAGGATTTTAGTTCTTTCCCATTCAATTGTATTGTTCTGTGATAGAGACACTACACTATAGAGAACTTTGCCATGTAACCCTAGCCTAAAGCTAATGCTGCCCTTTTACAGAGATTTGTAACATGCCTTTATATCTAAGCAATGCTACTTAGGCTCCCGCTCATAGTAATGGCAAATCTTATGTCCCTGTGCATTAATCAAATTCTTTAAGGGGTTTTCCAGTCTAAATCCATTCTACATGACTGTGTGTACTGTGAGGATTCGTTGGTGTCAAGAGCCAGGAACAGCGGTCACATGACCACGAATATGCAAAATGCATATTCCAGGCCAGAGTCTGACTAGATGAGCACAGCCTCGATCAATACACTGCATTGAGTGAGGCCATGCCCACAGGGCCGGTTTTAGGCAAAGTGGGGCCCTGGGCAAAAGGTTAAAGTGGGGCCCTAAATGCTCACATATTGCACCGTCACACTCAGACATTTAGGTTACATTTACAAACGCTGAATTCAGACTGATAAATGAGTGTGATTTATAATATTCAAGTCATTCAGCGCTTGTTTCCAGACTTTTTACACATGAGAATGAAGAATGATGGGTGCAGAGCAATCACCAGTAGAGCAATCTGCCCTTATAGTATGTTATTGGCAGCACTTCTGCAGTTTGCAGCCGGCGATCTGCTGCCGAGAGCGAGGATTTTTGTTCCTCCATAAACATCCAATCATCCGATGATGAGCCGCATTTTGCTCGTTTGTTGGGCGATTGCCGACCTGTTTACACCTAGGAACTCTCGTCTGTGCTGCTGGGATTTATAAATGTGGATGTTACATACACTCAACACACGGTATGTGACGCAAACACATTATATTACACGTATACACCGCGCACAAACAGACGTATACTCGAAGCGACACATATAGACGCACACATCCATTCCCATCATTGTCTGTCTGTGTATACAGGACGGCTCCTCCAGGGAGAGTCGCTCTTTGTAACTTCTTATCCTCTAACTAAGAGATGGGGATTGTGAACACAGGACTCCTTATATTGATTAAAAATTACCTACAAGTGTTTAATGAAATAGGATTTACAAACTGGACAGTCAGTAAGAGGAATGTTTCCATAGGGTCATCTACTTAAATGTCATCTTTAACAAATATCTGCTATATTTTTTATATCATTGCGGGATGAGTTGTACTTTTGAATGGCATCATTCATTCTGCCACAAAATGTACTGGAGAATGAGAAAAAAATTCCAAGTGCTTTGAAATTGCAAAAAAAGTGCAATTCCACAATTTTTTTTTAGTTTTTTATTTATCATGTTAACTATATGGTAAAAGTGACTTCATAAGTTGATTATCTAGATCAGAATAAGAAGATACTAAACATTTTTTTATTTCAATCATAAAAAACCCCAGAAATTTGTAAAAAAAAATAAATAAAAAAAAAAAAATTAGCTTTATTCGCCATTTTCCGAGACCATGATATTTTAATTTTTGAAGATACAGGGCTATGTGAGGGCTTACTTCATGTGCCCTGAGCTGACATTTTTACTGATATCATTTTGAGTCAGATACAACATTTTGATTGCCTTTTATTGCATTGTATTGTAACAATGTGGTGGCCCAAAAAACATAATTCTGGCGTTTTTATTTATTTCCCGTTACGCTATTTACTAATTGGATTAATTTCCTTAATATATTGATACTTTAGATTCTTACGAACACAGCGATACCAAATATGTGTATTTTTTTTACTGTTTTATTGACATTTTCAGTTCAGCTCCTTTGGGGCCCCTAAGAGAGTGGGGGCCCTGGGCAACTGCCCAGTCTGCCCCCCCCTAACGCCGCCCTGCATGCCCATCTATTTGGAATGTGGCTGGGAGTATGCATATAACATTCATGTGTTACAAGGAGGATAAGCGGTCTTTGTGGGAGCGCTCAAGTAGCAGGCACCTGAACCGATTTCATTAACAGCCAACTTTATTTCCCCTTAGCTCCCCTTATTTCTTAGTGGAGCTAAGGGAAAATAAAGTTGCCTGTTAATGAAATCGGTTCAGGTGCCTGCTACTTGAGCGCTCCCACAAAGACCGCTTATCATCCTTGTAACATATATCTATCCTCATTATTTGGGGCGAGCGGCAGAAGCAGCCTAATAGAGGCATGGAGCAAAAAGCAAAAAGGACCTGGCGTTACTAGGTAACCAGTGGATGCGGTGACGTAGTTCCGGAATTCGGGTGACCACGTGACCAGAAAGGTCCTGTCGGAGCAGCCTGGAACGAGTGAGGAAAGAGGAAGGATCGAACGTTCATTGCATCAAAGGGGATACCAAACGGAGGCTTACAAACCGGAAGTGCAGGCAGCACAACCCTGTCAGGTGAGTGGCCATTGCCCCACGCCACTAATAAGAATCTGGAGGATCCTATCCATTGCGCCCCATTCTTTTCTCTTGTTTTACATATAACATTCACGTGACCATTTGACTGAAAACCTGTGGCTTTATACAGGACAACCCCTTTAAGGTATTGTCCAGAAGTGATTTTTTTTTATATTTTTAGAAAAACATGAGTAGCATATGCTACGGATTATTGTTAAAAACCTTGCCCTAACCTGGATGTCTTCTTACCTTTCTCACTGCACATTTAGCATTTCCCTCTCCCACACTACCTCCTCATCCCCCCTCTCTTTGTTGGAATCCCGCAAGGCTATGCTCGAGGACGCCTACTCAGTGGCGGATTATAATGAGGTCAATATGGGCTTTAGCTCCGGGCCCATTGGTGTCTAGGGGCCCACAGCCCATGGGATAAATTGCCCCATTATAATCCGCCACGGCACCGCACCACACTGCACTCTGCACGCAGGGGCGCAGCATCCATGAGGCGACCACCCCTGCTAGTAGACAGGGGGCGGCATCTGCAGGGGCCCCTGGTGGTAGCGCGGCCCCCCTGCTGATGCCGCTCCTTCTACTATGTCCTGGCCGCCGCCGCATTAAATTGCCACCGCAGTGTGAGCCCACCTGTGGAACTGCACAGGATCTATGCTTACAGGACCTGTGATGATGTCAATGGAGGGGAGGAGTCAGGGATCACATGATCAGCTCCTCGTGAATGGACTCCACCGTGCAGAATGAAGAGAAGAGGTGAAGAAGTGGATGTGGTGAAGTTTGTGTGGGGTGAGGAGGGTTTGTAGTGTGGATGTAGCAGAGCTGAGTGTGTACGAGGTGTATGGAGTGGAGCTGCCTGTGTACGAGGTGTACAGAGCAGAGCCGCATGTGTACAAGGTGTGTGGAGCAGAGCTGCGTGTGTACGAGGTGTACGGAGCAGAGCCGCTTGTGTACGAGGTGTACGGAGCCGTGTGTGTACGGGGTGTACGGAGTGGAGCTACGTGTGTACGAGGCATACGGAGCGGAGCCGCATGTGTACGAGGTGTACGGAGCGGAGCCGCGTGTGTACGAGGTGTACGGAGCGGAGCCACGTGTGTATGAGGTGTACGGAGCAAAGCCGTGTGTATGAGGTGTATAAAGCAGAGCCGAGTGTGTACTAGGTGTATAAAGCAGAGCCGAGTGTGTGTACTAGGTGTATGGAGTGGAGCCGTGTGCGTACAAGGTGTGTGTACCAGTGGTAACCCCCCGTGGATGCTTCTCCCGTTCCTATAGTCCCGGCCACCTCTGCCAACAGCATTCTTCTCCCGAGTCCCGGCCGCCACTGTCCGCCCTGCTATGATGATATTGCCGGGCCTGGACGGGCTTTGCTGAATCCTGAATGCGGTTCTGCTGGGTGCGGCAGATCCAGTACTTGCGGCCACGAAAAAAAACAGCTACAAGTGGTGTTTTTATTTTCCTGCCGCAAGTGCCAGATCTGCCGCACCCAGCAGAACCGCGCTTGCAGCATCGGTCCGCGATCCCCATAGACAATGCATAAGGCTTGCCGCATCTGGGCCACAAGTCAGCCGTCAGGCGGCTGATCCTGTGCCACCTACCGGATCAGCCGCACATCAGCAAAACCGCGTGATGTGAAAGGCCCCTTAATCACTGGAGTGGTCAGGGACGTTTGGGGAGACAATACTGGAAATATTTCCTGAAACTACATGGGGCAATGTAAACTGTGCCCCACCATCTTAGATAACACAGAAACATGTGAAATACCTCTACATGCTGTAAATGCCCCTCTAAGTGGCTATCTTGCTTGGATCATGTATGTATGGAGTCTATGCATACATGATTCAAGCAAAATATCCACACAGAGGGGCACATACAGCATGTAGAGGTATTTCACATGTCTATCCAAGGTGGAGGGGTAGTGGGTGCGCACATTCTGTATTTGGTTAGTTTTTACCTCAGTATCTATAAGGTCTCGTGCACACGCTGAGTATTTGGTGAGTTTTTACCTCAGTGTTTGTAAGGCCTCGTGCACACGCTGAGTATTTGGTGAGTTTTTACCTCAGTATCTGTAAAGCCTCATGCATATGCTGAGTATTTGGTCAGTTATTACCTCAGTATTTGTAAGGCCTCGTGCACACACTGAGTATTTGGTGTGTTTTTCCCTCAGTATTTGTAAAGCCTCGTGCACACGCTGAGTATTTGGTGAGTTTTTACCTCAGTATCTGTAAGGTCTCATGCACATGCTGAGTATTTGGTGAGTTTTTACCTCAGTATTTGTAAGGCCTCGTGCACACGCTGAGTATTTGGTGAGTTTTTCCCTCAGTATTTGTAAGGCCTCGTGCACACGCTGAGTATTTGGTGAATTTTTACCTCAGTATCTGTAAGACCTCGTGCACACGCTGAGTATTTGGTGAATTTTTTACCTCAGTATTTGTAAGGCCTCATGCACACGCCTATGCTGCATTATAAGAAACAGGCTATTATTCCCTGAATGCCCCTGTATACAGAATAAATAACTTATAGAAATCTAGCACCCTGTATTCTAACCTGTTACCGGTCCGAAATTCTTGTTTGCAGATTGGTCCATTCAGCTCTCTTCACCGTCAGACAGCCTCTTCTTCTGAGGCCCCTTTCACATCTCTGCGTTTGCTGCGTTTTGCTGCGTTTTGCTTCATTTGCGTTTTTTCCGCATTTTTACCACAAAAAACGCATGAAAACGCATGCGTTTTTGTCCCCATTGATTTTAATGGGAACGCATGAAAAACGCATGCAAAAACGCATGTCAAAATGCATGTGCGTTTGCCACGTTTTGAGCTGCGCTTGCAGAGATGTGAAAGGGGCCTGAATGATATGGATCACGCCTTCGTTATCCCCGTCCGACTTTCCCATCTCACGTCCGTGCAGATAACTTTCCAGCTTGCGCAAACGCACTGTGCTCTGCCCTACTGCGGCTACAATGTAAAACTCATCTACACATGCGCGGACCTCAGGGGTCTCTGCACATGGTTCCAGGCTCCCAGTCTTCTGCGTGTCATGTATGGTGACATCACTGAGAGTACAAACTTGTAGGATAACCCCATGATGGAGCACATTGCACCTGCACAAGCCGGAGAGGTATGGGCGTAGCATAGGCAATGGGAAAATTGGACATGGTCACGTTGATAATGTAGGTGGCAGGAGGCGTTATCTACATCATTCAGAAGAAGACTCTGTCAGACCGCGAGGAGGCGGGATGGACTGATCTGCAAGCAAGTCCATTGGACTGGTAACAGGTGATTATCATACAGGGTGCACACTGTTCGAGATTTTTATAAGTTATTTATCCTGAGTACAGGGGCAGTGAGGGCATAATAGCCTCCTTCTAATGGGCTGTTCAATACTATGGCTTCAAGTGTTTGTTTTTTTCTTCCTAACTGAAGGGTAAATTGACTAGATCAATGGATGTTTGACAGGTTAGAGTTTCACTCAGATTATTCCAGAAAAATAGTTGCTATTTCAGGTATATGATGACCCCTGTCACATGACCCCCGTGACCCCATCACATGACCCCCATCACATGACCCCCGTCAAATGACCTGGGAAGGGGGTGCCCACAGAGTCTGAACAGCCCCGGGCCCTGGCTACCCTTAATCCACCCCTGCCCCTACTGTTCTCCAATTATACTCTTGGCCTGGGTCAACTCTTGAAGACCCATTTCTTCCAATATCACCTGAATGCTGATGACATTCAGACCTACCACTCTGGTCTAGATGCCAACTGTCTGCTGTCCAGAAACCCAGAGTGTCTATCAGCCATATTCTCCTTCATCTCCCCTCGCTTCCTAAAACTCAACATGGACAAATCAGAACTCATTATCTTTCCTCTATCTCTCTTATCTTCCCTACCTGATCTATCTATCACTGTTAATGGTATCCAACTTTCACCTGCAACTAAAATCCGCTGCCTCAGAGTCAGGGCTGGCATCAGCACCCAGTGCACCCAGGCAAATTCCGGGGCCCTGAAGTGCCTGGGGGGCCCTACGCTGTCTGCCGAAGGACAGTGTTCCCTGCCCAGCATTTGCATGACCCGGCAACACAATAGCATAGCAATAGCCCGGAACTGCCATCAGCACGGCGGTACCTGTGATAAGCTCGTGATGTCTGCCATATGGGTGCAAGGGCAAGAAAGCAGAAAGAGGGCCGCAGGATAGCTCACAGACTGCCAGGACCCCAAAACTGAGAGCGCAGCAGGAAGGCCTTCAAACCCACCTGGCGAGGTGGACTCCAATTGCTTTCAGGCTGACTGGACCCTTCTTGACCTGGTAACCAGTGCCCTCAGACTGCACCACGTTTGCCTAGTAAAGGTAAAAGAACTGCAACCTTTGTGTCATCCCCTTTATTTCCTGCGCCTCCGTTGCACCATCCCCATAGACTCTTATACCAACCCAGTGGCCCCACTACACCTGTGCGGAGCGTTATCATCCCAGATGCCACACCATCTGCCCCAGAGGCACAAAAACAGCAGCGCTGGTCAGCCATGACCAGGTACCACAAGTGGGGTGACATACAAACTCATCATCCCCTTTAAATAACCAACATGACTGCACAGCCAGGGTCACTGAGCTTGGGCACAGCCTCCGTGACTTCCCAGAAAGTCAGCCAGTCCAGCTACTGAGTACACCGGGCCCTTGCGGCCATTGCACAGGAGATCATGGAGATCAGCTGCCAGCTCTGTACAGTCTGAAATTGTGATATGCGTCTGCCACACAGATTAGGAGGGAGAGTAGGGAGCTGAACACAGGTGCCATCATTCAGGGGCAAATAAACAATGCAAAGGGATCTACAGCTATCAGGCAGCATGTCCACACATTACCTGACATGTGGGCTAAAGGTTGGAACCGTTCACCTATTGGTGCAGAGCGAAATGGTCTACATGGTATGGTATGTACGGTGCCTAGTTCTCTGAAGAGTATGTCCAGTGCCCAGTTAACTGCAGAGTATGTGCAGTGCCCTGTGATCTCCAGAGTATGCCCAGTGCCCTGCAAAGTATTCCTAGTGCCGCATTCTCTGCAGATCATGTCAAGTGCCCCATGTACTGCAAAGTATGTCCAGTGCCCCTTGCTGTGCAGATCATGTCCAATTCCCCGTGCTCTGCAGAGTATGCCCAGTGCCCGTGCTCTGCAGAGTATGTCCAGTGTGCCATGGTCTGCAGTGGTTTTCCAGTGCCCCGTGCACTGCATAGTATGTCTAGTGTCCCTTGCTCTGCAGATCATGTCCAGTGTCCCGTGCTCTGCAGAGTGTGCCCAGTGCTCTGCAGAGTATGCCAAGAGCTCTGCAGAGTATGTCCAGTGCCCCATGCTCTGTAGATCATGTCCGGTGCCCTGTGTTCTGCAGAGTATGCCCAGTACCCCATGTTCTGCAGAGTATGCCCAGTGCTCTTCAGAGTATACCCAGAGCTCTGCAGAGTATTTCCAGTGCCCTGAGCTCTGCAGGGTATACCCAGAGCTCTTCAGATCATGTCCAGTGCCCCATGCTCTGCAGATCATGTCCAGTGCCCCATTCTCTGCAGAGTATGCCCAGCACTTTGCAGGATATGTCCAGTGCTCTGCAGAGTATGTCCTGTGCTCTGCAGAGTATGTCCTGTGCCCAATACTCTGCAGAGTATGTCTAGTGCCCCGTGCTCTGCAGAGTATGTCAAGTGCACTGCAGAGTATGTCAAGTGCTCCATGCACTGCAAATTATGTCCAGTTCCCCATGCTTTGCAGATCATTTCCAGTGCCCTGTGCTCTGCATAGTATGAGAGTGCTGTGAAGACTATATCCAGTGCCCCGTGATCTGCAGAGTATGCCCAGTGCTCTGCAGAGTTTGCCCAGTTCTCTTCAGAGTATATCCAGTGCCCCATGCTCTGCAGAGTATGTCCAGTGCCCCATGTTCTGCAGAGTACGCCCAGTGCTCTGCACAGTATGTCCAGTGCCCCATGCTCTGCAGAGTATGCCACATGCTCTGCAGAGTATATCCATTGCCCTGTGCTCTGAAGAGTATGCCCAGTGCTCTGAAGAGTATGTCCAGTGCCCCATGCTCTGCAGAGTAGGTTCAGTGCTCCATGCTCTTCAGAGTATGCCCAGTGATCTGCAGATTATGCCCCTTGCTCTGCAGAGAATGACCAGTGCTCTGAAGATTATGTCCAGTGCCCAGTGCTCTGTAGAGTATGTCCAGTGTCCCATGCTCTGCAGATAATGTCCAGTGTCCCGTTCTCTGCAGAGTATTCATAGTGCTCTGCAGAGTATATCCAGTGCTTTGCAGAGTATGTCCATTGCCCCGTGCTCTGCAGAGTATGCCCGTACTCTACAGAGTATGACCAGTGCCCCATGCTCTACAGATTATGTCCAGTGCTTAGTGCTCTGTAGAGTGTGTCCAGTGCCCTATGCTCTGCAGATCATGTCCAGTACCTTGTTCTCTGCAGAGTATGCCCAGCGCTCTGCAGAGTATGAACAGTGCTTTTCAGAGTATGTCCATTGCCTCGTGCTCTGCAGAGTAGGCCCATGCTCTGCATAGTATAACCAGTGCCCAATGCAGAGTATGCTCAGTGCTCTGCAGAGTATTTCCAGTGCTCTGCAGATTATGTCCAGTGCTCTGTAGTGTAAGACCACTGTTTAGTGCTCTGCAGATTATGTGTGCCCACTGCTCTGCAGATCATATAATGTGTCCAGTGCTCAGGTATTCTGCTGCAGTTGTGTGTATGTGCTTTCTGCACTGGCTGTTGTATGGTGCTTAGCACAAGTGTAGACTGGCGGACCCTGCTGCCGTCGGTGGGCTCTGCTGTCTGTGCTCTGTCATCCAGTGTTCTTTGCTGTCACTGTGTTCTCTGTGAGTGGCCTCTGCTGTCTGTGCTCTACAATCTGGTGTGCTTTGCTGTCACTGCAGCAGAAAAAAGGCTGTGCCAACGATGCATTTTTTTTTGCTGTGGATAAGGTGTGTTTTTTGTTTTAATTTCTGTTCCAGACTCTACCAACTTAATGTTTCTGGGAGAGAGTGAGATAGAGAGAGAGAGAGAGGAAAAGAAAGAGAGCAAGTGAGTGCACAGGAAAGACGGAGATGGGAGAGAGACAGACTACAAGGTGGAGACAGACACAGAGAAGGAAAATAGTACACGGAGGAGAAACATCATACAGGGAAGAGACAGATGCAGTGGAGAGACAGTGCACATGGTGAGACAGGCACAGAGAGGGGAGACACAGCGCACAGGGGAAACTAGCACAGAGAGGGGAGACAGCGCACATTGGGGACAGACATCATACAGGGAAAAGACAGACGCAGGGGAGAGACACAGCGCACAGGGGGAGACACAGTAGGCAGGGGGAGACAGGCACAGAGAGGGATTATATTTGTGGGGAATATATGTATATATATATATATATATATATATATATATATACATAATATACATATATATTGTGGTGGGCCGGTTTTCCTGTGTGTGTGTGCTGTGTGAAACCTGTCCGGTGTACAGTAGGTTAACAGCTGAAGGGTTTTCATGAGCTGAGTAAAACAGCTGAGTGTGAGTGCTGAAGATCTGAGATTCATGAGCCTAATGAGCGGCTGAACCTGTGTGTATGAGTGCTTTGCTGGGCTAAACCTCAATGGTGCACATGGGTTTAATCACATCTCAGGTCTGTGTGTGAGTGAGATGTGCTGATTGACTCACTCTGTTGCAGCTGTGGGTGAGGCAGCCTGGATAAGGAAAACCGGCCCATGTGAACAGAGACCTGCACCGATAACCCGTGTGATGCCCCCGACCAGGGGCTACATCACCACAATATATATATAATATACATATATATATATATGTACATATACAAAACAGACCAAAAGTTTGGACACATAGTCAGGCAAGCTGGGGCACCACTCCAACAAAGCCAGTGGGTTATTATTGCCAGTGGGCAGGAGGCACAGTACAACGGGGTGCCAGTCACAAAAAGACAAAGTCCAGTATCAAAACAGAAGAAAAAGACGGCACTCACCGAGGTGTAAATAAAGCAGCGGTGTCCTTTTAATGTAGGAGCATAGCACAGATGCAAGGAGGGGGTGCCGAGGGTGACAACGGACAGTTTCGGGCTCTCGCCCTTCGACTGGTCACATCATGTGCTATGCTCCTACATTAAAAGGACACCGCTGCTTTATTTACACCTCGGTGAGTGCCGTCTTTTTCTTCTGTTTTGATACCAAAAGTTTGGACACACCTTCTCATTCAAAGAGTTTTCTGTATTTTCATGACTATGAAAATTGTAGATTCACACCGAAGGCATCAAAACTATGAATTAACACAACTGAAAATATGTTTTATATTTTAGGTTCTTCAAAGTATCTACCTTTTGCTTAGATTACTGCTTTGCACACTCTTGGCATTCTCTTGATGAGCTTCAAAAGCTCCTTTTAAGGTGTCAGGTGCAGCTGCCATTGCGGTACTTCATACTATGGCAACGCACGGACTCATTATTCGCCCTCTGGCGGACTATTGTTTTAGTTATATGTTACAAATTTTGGTTGTATTCATGTTTGTTTGGGTTGCATCATTAGGTGTCACTGTATATCAGTTATTGATTTCTAAATTAATTTTTAGCTATGTCTACCACCTAATATATACCAGCTTTGACCATCATTTGACAACTTTATGCGCTTATTATGGTGTCATTATGTTGACACATTTATCTACTTTCCCTTCTTGTGATATTCTTCTGTTATATCTGGCACCTTATAATAGTTGATCTTTTACCATATTGCCTGCAACCCAATAATGCTCATCTAATATGTATTACATTGTCTCTATTATGATTTAGCAGCTCTACAATTGTGGCCAAAAGTATTGACACCCCTGCAATTCTGTCAGATAATACTCAGTTTCTTCCTGAAAATGATTGCAATCACAAATTCTTTGGTATTATTATCTTCATTTAATTTGTCTTCAATGGAAAAACACAAAAGAGAATGAGGCAAAAAGCAAAACATTGATCATTTCACACAAAACTCCAAAAATGGGCCACACAAAAGTATTGGCACCCTCAGCCTAATACTTGGTTGCACAACCTTTAGCCAAAATAACTGCGATCAACCGCTTCCGGTAACCATAAGTGAGTTTCTTACAATTCTCTGCTGGAATTTTAGACCATTCTTCTTTGGCCAACTGCTCCAGGTCCCTGATATTTGAATGGTGCCTTCTCCAAACTGCCATTTTTAGATCTCTCCACAGGTGTTCTATGGGATTCAGGTCTGGACTCATTGCTGGCCACCTTAGAAGTCTCCAGTGCTTTCTCTCAAACCATTTTCTAGTGCTTTTTGAAGTGTGTTTTGGGTCATTGTCCTGCTGGAAGACCCATGACCTCTGAGGGAGACCCAGCTTTCTCACACTGGGCCCTACATTATGCTGCAAAATTTGTTGGTAGTCTTCAGACTTTATAATGCCTTGCACACGATCAAGCAGTCCAGTGCCAGAGGCAGCAAAGCAACCCCACAACATCAGGGAACCTCCACCATGTTTGACTGTAGGGACCGTGTTCTTTTCTTTGAATGCCTCTTTTTTCTCCTGTAAACTCTATGTTGATGCATTTGCCCAAAAAGCTCTACTTTTGTCTCATCTGACCAGAGAACATTCTTCTAAAACGTTTTAGGCTTTCTCATGTAAGTTTTGGCAAATTCCAGCCTGGCTTTTTTATGTCTCGGGGTAAGAAGTGGGGTCTTCCTTGGTGTCCTACCATACATGTTTGAGGGAGGAAAGGGTAGGGGGTTTGTTCGTGCTCACCAAATTCCAACGGACCGGATGGTGCCAGAAGGAGACGTCCCGTACGTCCAAGAGGATTATATGTAGTAATGGATCCGGCACCGGACACTTCTCCAATATTCAAAATTTATTCAGTAATGTTCATGAGATCATAAAATCAGCGACCTAGGGAGCGCAGTCCCGCTGGACGTGTTTCGTACACAGTACTTCATCAGCAGCTTAAAACCAAATGAACAACAATTCACATATATACCATGTGAAGCCCCCCCCCCCCATTACTGATTGGTAATTAGTATTCAGCTGGTAGGCTGGAGAAGCCTATATCAACTACTTACAGGAAAAGCCAGACCAAATCTATGACTTCTAACATCATGCAAATACATGAATCGTGACAAAAACACTATGTGCCAAAATACCTACAATAAAATTACATGTTTTTATATATATGTACATGCTTCGTATGTCACACTCAACGAGAAACTGGGTTCAATGAAAATAAGAGCAATCCGTACGGTAGTTTAGTCCCATAGGGACCCTCATTTCTAGGTTCACAATCCAGGGAATGTATATGTTTTTATATGTACATGGTTCGCATGTCACACTCAACGAGAAACTGAGTTCAATAGAAATAAGAGCACTCCATGCGGTAGTTTAGTCCCATAGAGACTCCTATTTCTAGGTTCACAATCCAAAGAAATGTATATGTTTTTATGTATGTACGTGGTTCGCATGTCACACTCAACGAGAAACTGATTTCAATAGAAATAAGAGCAGTCCGTACGGTAGTTTAGTCCCGTAGGGACCCTCATTTCTAGGTTCACAATCCAGGGAATGTATATGTTTTTATATGTACATGGTTCGCATGTCACACTCAACGAGAAACTGAGTTCAATAGAAATAAGAGCACTCCATGCAGTAGTTTAGTCCCATAGAGACTCCTATTTCTAGGTTCACAATCCAAAGAAATGTATATGTTTTTATGTATGTACGTGGTTCGCATGTCACACTCAACGAGAAACTGATTTCAATAGAAATAAGAGCAGTCCGTACGGTAGTTTAGTCCCATAGGGACCCCTATTTCTAAGTTCACAATCCAAAGGAATGTATATGTTTTTATATGTACATGGTTTGCATGTAACACTCAACGAGAAACTGAGTTCAATAGAAATAAGAGCAGTCCGTACGGTAGTTTAGTCCATAGGGACCCTTGTCTCTAGGTTCACAATCCAAAAAAATTCTCTGTTTAGTACCGCACGACCCCAATCTCCGCCTCTCTTATTGCGGTTAACTCTTTCTATTCCTTGCACCCTAAGGGTAGAAAGGTCACCATTGTGGACATCTCTAAAATGTTTAGAGAGACCTGATAAATTTCTACCCACGGATCTGGGGTTAGGAATTGAACCTGTCATATGTTCCCCCAACCTTTTTCTTTAGGGGCCTTGTAGTACACCCCACATAGTTCTTTCTACATGACTCACATGATGCCATGTAGACCACATGGGATGTGTTGCAATTGATGTATCCGTTGATTCTATGATCCCTGGTACTAGTGTACCCTTGAATCAATTTGGTTTTCACCATGTACTTACACAGGCCACATCTTATTCCCCCACAAGGATAATTTCCTTTAGTATTTAGCCAAGTCGGATGGGCGGTGTTCAAGGAAAATAGTGATGGAGACAGAATGTTACCAATGGTCTTAGATTTTTTAGGGACACATCTGTATCCATTTTGCAAAATTTTGTGCAGTACAGGATCCTCATGTAATATGGGGATATATTTGTGAATAATCCCCACAATAGCATTGAAGTCCTGACTGTATGGTGTGGAGAATGTGGGTATATACATGTTGGAATGTCTTGCCATGACCCTCTGGTGTTGTGATCCACCGGGATGTGAAGGGTTAACGTGCATCTGCATCATCACTGGTTCCAAAAGGGACTCTCTTGATCTCATCTCTACCTTCCGTAGGGCGTCATTCACATGGTGTAGTGAATAACCGCGGCTGCGGAGGCGTTTACTGATGTTAACAACCTCGTCCTGGAAAGCATGATTATTTGTGCAGGCCCTTTTTGCCCTTATCAGTTCCCCTGTTGGCAGATTTCTCACTACATGACGTGGGTGACTGCTCGTTGCATGGAGCAAAGTGTTACCCGCAATCGGCTTGCGGTACAGAGACGTAATAATGTCTCCTGTTACGCTATTACCCAGGAGCGTGATGTCTAAATAATGTGCATGAGTCCCTTGTACCTCATAAGTAAATCGCACGTTGAAATCATTGTTGTTAATATAAGCGATAAACCCTCCGAGGTCAGACTCTGGTGGGGGAGGCATCCCGACGCTCCCCTTCCGAGCGTCGAGATGCTTTCCCCACCGGAGTCTGACCTCGGAGGGTTTATCGCTTATATTAACAACAATGATTTCAACGTGCGATTTACTTATGAGGTACAAGGGACTCATGCACATTATTTAGACATCACGCTCCTGGGTAATAGCGTAACAGGAGACATTATTACGTCTCTGTACCGCAAGCCGATTGCGGGTAACACTTTGCTCCATGCAACGAGCAGTCACCCACGTCATGTAGTGAGAAATCTGCCAACAGGGGAACTGATAAGGGCAAAAAGGGCCTGCACAAATAATCATGCTTTCCAGGACGAGGTTGTTAACATCAGTAAACGCCTCCGCAGCCGCGGTTATTCACTACACCATGTGAATGACGCCCTACGGAAGGTAGAGATGAGATCAAGAGAGTCCCTTTTGGAACCAGTGATGATGCAGATGCACGTTAACCCTTCACATCCCGGTGGATCACAACACCAGAGGGTCATGGCAAGACATTCCAACATGTATATACCCACATTCTCCACACCATACAGTCAGGACTTCAATGCTATTGTGGGGATTATTCACAAATATATCCCCATATTACATGAGGATCCTGTACTGCACAAAATTTTGCAAAATGGATACAGATGTGTCCCTAAAAAATCTAAGACCATTGGTAACATTCTGTCTCCATCACTATTTTCCTTGAACACCGCCCATCCGACTTGGCTAAATACTAAAGGAAATTATCCTTGTGGGGGAATAAGATGTGGCCTGTGTAAGTACATGGTGAAAACCAAATTGATTCAAGGGTACACAAGTACCAGGGATCATAGAATCAACGGATACATCAATTGCAATACAACCCATGTGGTCTACATGGCATCATGTGAGTCATGTAGAAAGAACTATGTGGGGTGTACTACAAGGCCCCTAAAGAAAAGGTTGGGGGAACATATGACAGGTTCAATTCCTAACCCAGATCCGTGGGTAGAAATTTATCAGGTCTCTCTAAACATTTTAGAGATGTCCACAATGGTGACCTTTCTACCCTTAGGGTGCAAGGAATAGAAAGAGTTAACCGCAATAAGAGAGGCGGAGATTGGGGTCGTGCGGTATTAAACAGAGAATTTTTTTGGATTGTGAACCTAGAGACAAGGGTCCCTATGGGACTAAACTACCGTACGGACTGCTCTTATTTCTATTGAACTCAGTTTCTCGTTGAGTGTGACATGCAAACCATGTACATATAAAAACATATACATTCCTTTGGATTGTGAACTTAGAAATAGGGGTCCCTATGGGACTAAACTACCGTACGGACTGCTCTTATTTCTATTGAAATCAGTTTCTCGTTGAGTGTGACATGCGAACCACGTACATACATAAAAACATATGCATTTCTTTGGATTGTGAACCTAGAAATAGGAGTCTCTATGGGACTAAACTACCGCATGGAGTGCTCTTATTTCTATTGAACTCAGTTTCTCGTTGAGTGTGACATGCGAACCATGTACATATAAAAACATATACATTCCCTGGATTGTGAACCTAGAAATGAGGGTCCCTACGGGACTAAACTACCGTACGGACTGCTCTTATTTCTATTGAAATCAGTTTCTCGTTGAGTGTGACATGCGAACCACGTACATACATAAAAACATATACATTTCTTTGGATTGTGAACCTAGAAATAGGAGTCTCTATGGGACTAAACTACCGCATGGAGTGCTCTTATTTCTATTGAACTCAGTTTCTCGTTGAGTGTGACATGCGAACCATGTACATATAAAAACATATACATTCCCTGGATTGTGAACCTAGAAATGAGGGTCCCTACGGGACTAAACTACCGTACGGACTGCTCTTATTTCTATTGAACTCAGTTTCTCGTTGAGTGTGACATGCGAACCATGTACATATAAAAACATATACATTCCCTGGATTGTGAACCTAGAAATGAGGGTCCCTATGGGACTAAACTACCGTACGGATTGCTCTTATTTTCATTGAACCCAGTTTCTCGTTGAGTGTGACATACGAAGCATGTACATATATATAAAAACATGTAATTTTATTGTAGGTATTTTGGCACATAGTGTTTTTGTCACGATTCATGTATTTGCATGATGTTAGAAGTCATAGATTTGGTCTGGCTTTTCCTGTAAGTAGTTGATATAGGCTTCTCCAGCCTACCAGCTGAATACTAATTACCAATCAGTAATGGGGGGGGGGGGCTTCACATGGTATATATGTGAATTGTTGTTCATTTGGTTTTAAGCTGCTGATGAAGTACTGTGTACGAAACGCGTCCAGCGGGACTGCGCTCCCTAGGTCGCTGATTTTATGATCTCATGAACATTACTGAATAAATTTTGAATATTGGAGAAGTGTCCGGTGCCGGATCCATTACTACATATAGTCCTACCATACAGTCCCTTTTCATTCAGACGCCGACGGATAGTAATGGGTTGACACTGTTGTACCCTCGGATTGCAGGGCAGCTTGAACTTGTTTGGATGTTAGTCGAGGTTCTTTATCCACCATCCGCACAATCTTGCGTTGAAATCTCTCGTCAATTTTTCTTTTCCGTTCGCATCTAAAGAGGTTAGCCACAGTGCCATGGGCTTTAAACTTCTCGATGACACTGCGCACGGTAGACACAGGAACATTCAGGTCTTTGGAGATGGACTTGTAGCCTTGAGATTGCTCATGCTTCCTGACAATTTGGTTTTTCAAGTCCTCAGACTTTTCTTTGGTCTTCTTTCTTTTCTCCATACTCAATGTGGTACACACAAGGACACAGGACAGAGGTTGGGTCAACTTTAATCCATGTCAACTGGCTGCAAGTGTGATTTAGTTATTGCCAACACCTGTTAGGTGCCACAGGTAAGTTACAGGTGCTGTTAATCACATGATTTTTCTAAAAGTGCCAATACTTTTGTCCACCCCCATTTTTATGTTTGGTGTGGAATTATATCCAATTTGGCTTTAGGACAATTCTTTTTTGTGTTTTTTCATTGAAGACAAATTAAATGAATATAATAATACCAAAGAATGTGTGATTGCAATCATTTTCAGGAAGAAACTGAGTATTATCTGATAGAATTGCAGGGGTGTCAATACTTTTGGCCACAACTGTACATGTCCTCATCATCAAATGCCTTGATTACTTCAACCTCCTCCTCAGTGGCCTCCCTGCTAACAGTTTTGCTCCTCTCCAATCTGTCCTCAACTCTGCTGCCCGACTAATCCACCACTCTCCATGCTATTCCCATGATTCTCCCATCTGCAAATACCTCCACTGGCTTCCAATTACGCAGCGAATACAGGTTAAACTACACACACTGATTTAAAAAGCCATCCATAAACTGTCCCCTCCCTATATCTCTGAACAAATCTCCCACTATCCTCCCTCATGTAATCTCAAGTCCTTCCAAGACCTCCTCCTCTCCCCCACAGATAGATAGATAGATAGATAGATAGATAGATAGATAGATAGATAGATAGATAGATAGATTGCTCTTCTCTACCTTTAGGGGCCATTACACACTACGATTTTGTGAACGGAGTTACCTACGATCTCAGGGTGTGCGCTCCTGAACAACATCGTTAGTGAGGTGTTACATGTATAGATATAGTTCACGATGCAGCAACGATGTTGCGTGCAGGTATCGTTCGTACAACCCCACCATCGATGCTTGTCAATGTTGTGAATAGGCGAAATCATTAAGGAGATTGTTATCGCGGTGTCACACTGAACGATGCAAGAAGATTGCATGATCGACATCGTCTGATGTGGGATCCGGATCTCATATCTGCGATGAACGATCAGACCACTCATCGCTTGTAAGATCGTCGTGTCACACGTAACGACATAGTTTGACCGACGGAAAACCTGTGATGTTTCAACAACATAGTTAATGTATCATAGCGTGTGACAGCCCCTTTACTGGGCATATAGATAGACAGACAGACAGACAGATAGATAGATAGATAGATAGATAGATAGATAGATAGATAGATAGATAGATAAAAAAAGAGAAAATGGAACAGCACAATAATATACTCATCCGCGGTGCAAGTCCTGTGTATTAGTGTCCAAACCAATTCAAATAAATCAAGGAAAACAGGCAGCACTCCAGTTCAGGTGAATAAAGGGTCTGTTTTTTATTCAGAGCCCATGTGGCACGACGTTTCGGTGCACTAGGCACCTTTCTCAAGTACTTGAGAAAGGTGCCTAGTGCACCGAAACGTCGTGCCACATGGGCTCTGAATAAAAAACAGACCCTTTATTCACCTGAACTGGAGTGCTGCCTGTTTTCCTTGATTTAGATAGATAGATAGATAGATAGATAGATAGATAGATAGATAGATAGATAGATAGATAGATAATCATTATGGTAGATGTAGGCATTCAGGATCACAAGCCTTTTAAGTGTGGAAGGTCTTTATAAAACAAAGCAATGTCTTGGCCTGTTATTAGCTAAGGATATTGATGGTGGATGGCCCAGTGTGACTGCACCATCTTGTCTTTGTTGCATTAGGTGTTAGAATGCAATAAAAGCATACAAATTACCATATCTACTTGGCTTTATGTTGTGCTAACTTGTGCATTTCACCCAAAGGATAATTGATACTCATGGCTAATTAGGTGTGGATTGGTTTCTATTGTAATGTAAAGATGAAGACAAATGGCTCATGGGGCGTTGAAGTTTCTATTGAATTCTTAAGAGTGCCTGGGCATATGATTACTAAAGTTGTGGTTTTGCTGCCATTTTTATGTCAATCTGGTTGCCTTTTCATTGTTTTTCAGTTGCACTAGCAATAGAGTGAAACTGATGTCCTGAGAGTAATTGTGTCCTCCTACCTCTGAAAGGTATCTGTTTCCTAATTACTCACTCCGCTAAAGATTTCATTACCAGAAACAAGTTTGAAAAGACTGACCCATGTGAAATTCCTTCAAGCTCAATATTTTTGTACATTGTGAATGGGATTCTGTAGATCCCTGTTTGAAGCTGACAATACATTGGGGATTTTTGACTGCCAATTTCTGATTAATATATAATTTGCAGTTAAGTCTGAGACGGTTGTCTTCACACCACAATTTTTTGGAATCGGGGCTGTCTGGTGTGAACCGGACAGCCCCGGATCCGATTTTGCCCCTATTGTATCCCTATGGGCCCGGATGGGGCCGGATGGCAGTGATTTGCCATCTGGTTTTATGCTGTTTGGAAGGATCCGGCAGATTTAGTTTTTTTGTCCGGGACACAAAATCGGAGCTTGCAGCATTTTTTGTTTCCGGGGCAAAAATCAGACAAAATCGGATCCTCCCGGATCTGGCGCCCATAGCATAGGAGTCTATGGGCATTGGATTGCTCCAGATCCGACATAAAATGCTGAAAGAGTGGCAGTTGTTAAAAGCAGCCACCACTGAATTTCAGCACCAGGAGAGCTCCATGGCTGAAACTTAAGCACCTAGAGAGCCCCCTGGCTGAAATTTCAGCACCTGGAGAGCTCCCTTCCAGATGCTATGCTGAAATTTCAGCATCTGGACAGCGGCAGCCTAAGGCTGGCTTCACACAATGTTTATTTGCTGTCAGGTTCTGTCCGGAATTTTGAAGGAAGCACAGGACAGAACCTGACAGCCCAAGACAAAACAAAATCGGAGGGCAAATATGCTCTCCAATACTGATTTCTACCTGAATTAGCGGCTGACGCTGTCCAAGTGCTGAAATTTCAGCATAGCGTCTGGAGCGGAGCTCTCAAGGTGCTGAAATTTCATACGGGGAGCTCTCCAGGTGCTGAAATTCAGTGGTGTCTGCATTTAGGGTGCATAAAATATCCACAAGTTGTACATACAAGGGCTTGTGTCATTGGCTGGCATGCGCCATTGGCTTCCTATGTGACATCTCTCTTGGGATACAAGAAGCGGCCAATTGTTATTGTTGTAATTTTCACAGTGTTACTGGTAGGGCAGTGCTCATGCCACTCTGTGCTGCTCCCTACTGTTCCATCCGTGCTACCCAAAAAGATAGCTAGCTACTCAATCACTTTTTGGTTTTTGGTGAGAATAGGTGGGCAACAGGGTCCATCCAGATATAGGCACTTTTTGCTGAGTACAAGTATGATTTCCAGGTCTGTGTGCATTACGAAAGTCACATGTTTAGAATACAAGTGATTGTCAAATCTGTGTGCATTACCAAAGTCACGTCTTTTGCAAACATTTGATTGCCAAATCTTTGTACCGTATATACTCGTGTATAAGCCGACCCGTGTATAAGCCGACCCCCCTACTTTTGCCCCCAAAAACTGGGAAAACTTATTGACTCGCTTATAAGCCGAGGGTGGACTCCAGCACAGGTATACAACCCCCAGCAGTAAGGTATACAGGCCCCCCAGTGGTATACAGCAGGCCCCAGCAGTATGGTATACAGCAGGCCCCAGCAGTATGGTATACAGCAGGCCCCCAGGGGTATACAGCAAGCCCCCAGGGGTATACAGCAGGCCCCAGCAGTGGGGTATACAGCAGGCCCCAGCAGTGGGTATACAGCAGACCCCAGCAGTGGGGTATACAGCAGGCCCCAGCAGTGGGGTATACAGCAGGCCCCAGCAGTGGGGTATACAGCAGGCCCCAGCAGTGGGGTAAACAGCAGGCCCCAGCAGTGGGGTATACAGCAGGCCCCAGCAGTGGGGTATACAGCAGGCCCCAGCAGTGGGTATACAGCAGGCCCCAGCAGTGGGGTATACAGCAGGCCCCAGCAGTGGGGTATACAGCAGGCCCCCAGGGGTATACAGCAGGTCCCCAGGGGTATACGGTAGGCCCCCAGGGGTGTAAGCAGGCCCCCAGGGGAATACAGCAGGCCCCAGTGGCACTCGCCCCCGCATCATGTGAAGAGCCCCCCACACTTTGCAGAGCCCCCCGCTGCATTATCTTACCATCCAGGGTCTTCTTCACCGCGGGTCCTCCAGTCCATCCTCGCGCGCTGTGTTCCCGGTCTCATGTGACCCGGCGGTCGCAGTGGAATGACGTCATCGCGCCGGGTCACGTGAGACCTGAACACAGCACGCGATGATGACTACAGGACCTGCGGTGCAGAAGACCCTGTATGGTAAGATAATGCAGCGGGGAGGCTCTGCAAAGTGTGGGGGGCTCTTCACATGATGGGGGGGCTAGTGCCACTGGGGGGCTGCCTGTATACACTGGGGGGCTGTATGCACGGCTCCCTCTGCCGCTGTGATGGGCAGGGGAAGCCGTGCATATCTAATGAGCGGCCCCACGTGACGGGCCACTCAGTCAGCAGCCTCCCCCCGCCTCCTCCAGCCTCCCCACCATAGGATTACCGTATTGACCCGTGTTAAAGCCGAGGGGGTGACTTTTCAGCCCAAATTTTGGGCTGAAAAACTCGGCTTATACACGAGTATATACGGTATTTCCTCTAAAAAGGTTATGTTTAGCTTCAAACAAGTGATTGACAAAAATTTGTGTTTTCCCTAAAAAAGGCTTTTTTTGGCCTTAAACAACTGATTTCCAAATCCTTCAGTTTTTTGGCGTCGTGGTGGCTCAGTGGTTAGCACTGCAGCCTTGCAGCTCCATAGTCCTGGGTTCAAATAACACCAAGGACACATCTGAAAGGAGTTTGTATGTTCTCCATGTGTTTGTGTGGGTTTCCTCTCAGCACTCCAGTTTCCTCCCACGTTTCAAAGACATACTGAAAGGATGTTTAGATTTTGAGCCTTAATGGGGACAGTATTACTGATGTATGTAATGTGCTATGGAATCAATAGCATTATATAAATGAATAAATATTGTTATTACTTGTGTGTCGCCCGGGGCAGTGGGGACTCGGGGATTCGGGCCCTTTTCCGCAGTGGTCGGGTGGGATTTCACTGTTGGCCAGCCCGGACCCGTGGCCCGGAGACCGAACTTTTAAAGAAGGGGATATATGTACAGGGGAAATAAAGTTTATAATAGTTCTCGTGATGCCACCCGCAGCTTCTGGTGATTGAGCACCAGCGCCGCTTCAGTCCTCCGGAGGGTGGTGGTATAGCGGCCTTGATGGTACAGCTCACTGCAGGTGGAGCTAACCCCCGGGGCAGGGATGCATCGGTGATGATAGGGGTACTGGAAATGGATGGATGAGCAGGGTGCAGCGACGAAACAGATACGCGGAGCTTGAACACTCTACTCGGGTACTTTACTGGAACGATGCAGATGGTAATTCAGTTCACAGCAGGTAACAGTCTCTGGACGAAATAGCTGGCAGGGTAGTCACAACGGGCTGCAAAGTCTCGGGGAGTCTCCCGTGGAATGCCTGCTTGGATCTGCCCTGTGTCGTGCTCTCAATGCCTTTCTTGAGGTGTCCACTTCGTACCAGGCCCGTTGGAGATGAGAATCCTGGTGTGACAATTCCTTTGGACAGGGAGACGGGGCCGGTAAACGGTCCACGACCTCTGGTGTTCTCAGTGAGGGGATAAACTCCCTCGCCATCCAGTGCTCCGGTAAAACAGACCAGGGTTCCCTCCTGAGTATGGGTGCTCGGGGGGTTCCCTCCTTCCGTCTGGGCTGCCCGCTTCTCTCTCTACGGGGACCCCTCCCTGGGTTCCGCCTTCACTCTCTCGGAGGATCCCCATTCTCTGTCTTTCCTCAGTGATGACTAAAACTCCACTGTGTGTTCTCCCTTCTCCCCTAACTCCCCTCCCCCAGGGTATGGGACCTCTGCCATCTGCCTAAGTGGGTGTGTGTGGGAGTGCTAGGATGGGAGCCTCCTGAAGAACATTTGCATTCCATTGTGACAGAGGTACCCGCACACTCATTTATGGGTGCAGTACCCCAACTGTGACACCTGACCAGGTGGGGCGCCACACTTGCCAAATCCTTCAGTTTCCCCTAAAAGTTTTTTTGGCTTCAAACAAGTGATTGCCAAATCCTTCTGGTTCCCCTTAAAAGTATTTTTTTGTCCTCAGACAACTGTTTTCCAAATTCTTCAGTTTCCCTTAAAAAGGCTATGTTTGGCCTCAAACAACTGGTTAACAAATCTTTCGGTTTCCTGTAAAAAGGCTGCGATTGCCAAATGATTGCCAAATCTTTGTGTTTTCCCTAAAAAGGTTTGTATTGGTCTATACAAAAGTTATTGCCAAATTTGTGTTGCCGAATAACCTTGGATTGGGCCTCAAACAAGTGCTTTCCAAATCTGTGTACATTATATATGAGTGGGAAATCTTAATGTCATGGTGGAAAGGGGAATAAACATAGTGGAGGGGTAAGGGGCTTGGTGTGGGAGGTGTATGTGGGGTAGGTGCTACTACTAATGTTACTGAAAGCTGCACTTATCAAACACTGGCTCATTGTATCCCAAGTTAAGTGATAACGTCTGTTACTGGACCGCCTAGTCTCTTGACAGCAACAGAGCAATACAGCAGCAGAGCGATACTAGTGGAAGATGAGGCCCAGAACATGCTTTTTCTACAGTTCATGGCAAGCACTGCATCAAGTGACCCCTCTTTTTCCACGTAAAAATCACACACAGTACAGTCCTCAGAAGGGGCACCCCAACTACCCATGTCCCCCCTTCCTCAGGTAACAACTCTCCAGCAGCCCTGTGGGGAAACACAGATGGGCAATTCTGAAGAGCTTTTCACACATTCTATTCCATGGCCATTCAGAGATCTACTCAAATGATTTACAGACTCCAGAGGAGGAAAGCATCTGCACCGACGCCCAAAATATTTTGTAGTTGGATCCAGAGATGGACAAAGTAGGGTAGAAGCAGAATGTAGACTCTTGTCACCAGACGATAACCCACCGGGGTGGAAGTGATGATGAGACTCAGAAACCTGAAGAGCACACATACTATACTGTGCGATCAGAGCAAGTAGAGAAGGGTGACTCTAAGGGTGTCGTCACACCTGGCGACGGCACCGCCGACATATTAGGCAATGTAGGGGCGTGGCCTATCGGCGCCGATATCGCCCCTGCGTCGGCTAATGTAAAATGGTGATGTCGGTGCCCCTGACAGCTCGCCTGGTTTCACATCAGTGTGTACACATCGCCCCATGTAAACAGCCATCGGCGACCTGACAGGCGATGGGAGCCTTAGGCTCCAGTTGTCCTGCATCACCACTGGGGTTTTGAGACACCCCGGCGGTGATGCCGACTGTCAGCTCGTCGGAGATGTCTCCCTGTGTAAACGGGGGGCGGCGATGCTGGTGGGGCGCCAAAAACGTGCGCGCTTCCGCCAGTCGCCGCTGACATCTCCGGGGCCGTTGCCAGGTGTGACGGCATCCTTACGGTGAGGAGTGAGACAACAGAAAGTATCATGATGAGGTTCGAGATCCCACTTGGAATCAACCCAGAGCCAGGGGCGTTGCTAGGGTCAAAAAACATCCGGGGCTCGGGCCCACTGAGCTGCATTTTTCGGAATAAATTTAAATAAAACCCAAGTAAAATGTACTTTAATAACCAGTGACACTCTACATATATAATATTAACAGATTTAATGCTTTAAAACATTATAGCGATTGCCAACATGCACTCAATAAATACACAAAATATAACAGTATTAGGCCAACATCCAAGTAATCCTAAGGCTTCTTTCACTTGAGCGCTTTTCTGGCGATAATACCGTGATTTTAAAGTGCATGAATTTCGCTGTCAAAAAACGCCATTAAAGAACATGTTCTATAATGGAGGACAGAGAGAAAGGACCTGGAGGACTTGAGCAAAGATGAGGCTCGTCCCGGGACAAGACTGTGGAGAGACGGAAGGAGCCTGTGCGCCCGAGTCTGCAGTGAAGTGGAGGGTCAGGGCGAGCACCAGGGACCCGACCCTGAAAGATAGGAAGTAGACTCCAAGCTCCAACTACAGAACCGGTGGCCACGAGGTCCAGAGGAGCTGTGGCCAACTCCCAGCACATCCGCCGAGTAGGCAGCTGTATTAGGGTCAGGGGAAACAGCCGGTAGCCTGACAAGGCCTGTGACTGCTGGATTGGGGCTCTGTGCGCAGAGGCGTGTGCAGGAAGGAGGAGAGCAGACTACCCGCACCGCCAATGTAGTTGAACTGTGACCTGTAGTACATGCAGAGAAAACTTAAGTAAACCGGGTTGGGAACTCAGAATTGTGTGAGACTGTTCCTTTCCTACTTGAGGAGCGGTAGGCTGAAACACCGCGCAGGCAGCAGGAGTGTGCCTGGGAGATGTCCCGATCAGTGGCGTAGCAACTGTTTGTGGCGCCCGGGGCCGAAAAATTTGCCGCCCCTTTGGTTGTTGATAATCCGGAAGTATACATAGTATACACTGTCTGCCCCTATATACAAGAATATAACTACTATACTAAAACACAAAGAGAAGGGGTGCAATTGGGGGGTAAGTATTGGGCCAAATAGCCACTCGCCTATTGGGGTTGTCACTGTGCATCGCCACCTCTGCACAACCCCAGTATATGGCAACAAGCAGGACTCAAGGAGGACCCGGGGCCAGAGCAATTTTCACCGCTGTACTGTGGAGTTCATAGTGTAATAAAAATGCAAAAAACTTTATTCTTAATATTATGTCACAATACCAGGATCTGAGGATCTTTTATTTGGAGGTCAGGGGCTCTCTGACGCCATGTTGCTGCCTGTGTCGCTGTCTTCCTCTTTTGACACTGCAGTGCGGTGGATAAAAGAGCATTAATTGGTTAATAACAGGAAGTATGGAGTGTGTACTGAGCCATAAACCCTCCCCATACCAGTTGGATTACTATATGGATTTTAGTATTAGGGTACGGACACACTGGTGTGAAACTCTGATGAGTGCAATGTGCGATTTTCTCGCATTGCAATCAATTTTTGAGAGCATACTGACGTGTGTTGGACGCTTTTTTCTCATCCAGATTCAGGATGAGAAAAAAGTTGCAACATGCTGTGACAGTATGTGATTCACACCTAGACTCGACAATGCAAGTATATGAGTCCGACAAAATCACGGACCGCACACTGACCATCCGAGAGGCATCAGTTTTTTTCACTGATACATTCTCATTCTGTAGCTGAGACAACTGTAAAATGCTCCTGTAAATGATTCTACAGTAATAGCTGCTGAGGAAAGAACAGATTGCACACAGATGTGATCTGAGAAAAATGTCGGACACTCGCACAGCAGTTGCCAAACAGACCAAAAAACAGATGTCACTCATCCGACTCTCCTGGATGAGAAACAGATCGATTTTAAGGCGGCGGGAGACTGTACCACCAACTCCCCAGCACCGTGCTGTGCACAGACAATATACGGTACACTGTCTATGCACAGCACGGAGCCGAGGACATCCCAGAAGAGGCACAATAACCACAGACAGGAGGCGGGAGAACATTGAGCCCACCCAGAAGAACTACAACACCCAGCACCCAACACACTACCCAGAAACCATACAGTAATGCCAGAACAGGCAGGAGAGCTACAATTCCCAGCATGCCACACCCTGCCAACACAGGAAGGTGGAGGCTGCCGCATGTAGGCAGAGACACCTGGTACAGCTGCCATTATCACCACACAGCCCCACTCCTCTTGCGCACCCGTCCTCCTCTCCTCTGTCCCTCCTGCACCCCCGTCCTCCTCTCCTCTGTCCCCCTCTCCTCTGTCCCCCTGCACCCCGTCCTCCTCTCCTCTGCCTTCCTGCACCCCCGTCCTCCTCTCCTCTGTCCCTCCTGCACCCCCGTCCTCCTCTCCTCTGTCCCCCTCTCCTCTGTCCCCCTGCACCCCGTCCTCCTCTCCTCTGCCTTCCTGCACCCCCGTCCTCCTCTCCTCTGTCCCTCCTGCTGCTCCTCTGTCCTCCTGCACCACTGTCCTCCTCTCCACTGTCCTGCTGCACCCCGTCCTCCTCTCCTCTGTCCCTCCTGCTGCTCCTCTGTTCTCCTGCACCACTGTCCTCCTCTCCACTGTCCTGCTGCACACCCGTCCTCCTCTCCTCTGTCCCTGCAGCTGCTCGTCTTCTCCTCTGTCTCCCTGTTCCTGTCCATCTGCCCCCCTGTCCTCTTCTCTGTCCCCCTGTTTCTGTCCTTCTGCCCCCCTGTCCTCTTCTCCTCTGCTCCCCTGTCCCCTATCCCCTGCACAGTTTCCCTCACCTCTCCGGGTCCATGGGGGGCCCGCTGGGTGGCGCAGCCGCCAGCACCGCAGCCGCCTCCATCGCACGAGCACTTGGAGCCATCACGGGACAGGAAGCAGCAGAGCTCCCAGCGGCTTCCTGTCAGCGTGATCGCTCTCAGCGCTGGGGGACCAGGAGGGGGCACAGTACATGCGGGCGCCGCGGGCGGGCGGCAATACACTACCAGCGGCAACACCCTCCCTCTCCCCACAAAGACTTCAGTTTTCATATGGAGTCTGGGGGAGGGAGGTAAAGAAAAAAAAAAGCTTGCGCTCCCCTGCCGTTTAAATACAGCCCTGCTACCGCCCCCACACACGTGCCGCCTGGCGCGGACCGCTGCCCCCCCCCATGCTACACCACTGGTCCCGATCCTTCCCTGCAGCCCGATCAGCCCCGCTAGCTCCCCAGCACCCTAACACTCCATTACTCTGGATGCTCTGGCCATCTGCTCCACCCGTGGGGAGCGACACCATACCAGCTGCCATTAAATCATCCCCAGAGGTCCCGGCCTGCAGCAGCGGCCACTACAGCTGCATACCACGGGTGGCGTCATGACAAACTACTCCCTAATTTTTTAACCCCCTTTCTATTGACTGCCCATCCGGGTGGCCACAGACCGGGTCACGCCACTGTGACATCACCCCAGACACTTGAATGACATCGAGGTGCCCGGCTCAGAGTACCCCACAGCCCCCACGGGGCAAGTCAACTACTACTGCCAACATGCGCATACAGAAATTAAGTTTTAGAGAAATTATTAAAAAAAATATTCTTACAGTTTTCCCCAGAGGCTGTGAGTCTTTCTATGGTGTCAGAGGGGCCATAGATGTCTCCTGCTCCAGCTCCTGCAATCTGCAGCTCCAGGGCACAGGGGACACTATCATCTGCTGGCAGCCAATCACAGATGTGCTTATAAAGTGAAAGCTGTGATTGGCTGATAGGAGATGAGGCACAGATGTCCCTGTGTGCAGTGATATGGATGGAGCAGGGGACACACTGCACAGCCCCCTCCCTCTTATGGAGGGTATGATAGGGTTAATGTCCTGCTCCCTCTCTCTCCATGGATCAGCAGCAGCAGCAGCAGCACAGAGAGCAGTGGGGGCCACACTGAGCGCCTCTCCCTCCCCCCTCAGCACAGTGAGTGACTATACAGACAACCAGCAGGCAGCAGCAGCATTATCAGCATACTTATCTACAGCACATTGTCCCTGCACCTCCTCCTGTCAGCACTGACTTTGTCTCGGCATCCACTTTCCCTAGCTCCGGGGCCCCTTGCCACTCTGGTCTCTGATGCACTGTGCACCAGCCATATGATCTCCCCTGCACTGTGCACCAGCCATATGATCTCCCCTGCACTGTGCACCAGCCATATGATCTCCCCTGCACTGTGCACCAGCCATATGATCTCCCCTGCACTGTGCACCAGCCATATGATCTCCCCTGCACTGTGCACCAGCCATATGATCTCCCCCTGCACTGTGCACCAGCCATATGATCTCCCCTGCACTGTGCACCAGCCATATGATCTCCCCTGCACTGTGCACCAGCCATATGATCTCCCCTGCACTGTGCACCAGCCATATGATCTCCCCTGCACTGTGCACCAGCCATATGATCTCCCCTGCACTGTGCACCAGCCATATGATCTCCCCTGCACTGTGCACCAGCCATATGATCTCCCCCTGCACTGTGCACCAGCCATATGATCTCCCCTGCACTGTGCACCAGCCATATGATCTCCCCTGCACTGTGCACCAGCCATATGATCTCCCCTGCACTGTGCACCAGCCATATGATCTCCCCTGCACTGTGCACCAGCCATATGATCTCCCCTGCACTGTGCACCATCCATATGATCTCCCCTGCACTGTGCACCAGCCATATGATCTCCCCTGCACTGTGCACCAGCCATATGATCTCCCCTGCACTGTGCACCAGCCATATGATCTCCCCTGCACTGTGCACCAGCCATATGATCTCCCCTGCACTGTGCACCAGCCATATGATCTCCCCTGCACTGTGCACCAGCCATATGATCTCCCCTGCACTGTGCACCAGCCATATGATCTCCCCTGCACTGTGCACCAGCCATATGATCTCCCTGCACTGTGCACCAGCCATATGATCTCCCCTGCACTGTGCACCATCCATATGATCTCCCCTGCACTGTGCACCAGCCATATGATCTCCCCTGCACTGTGCACCAGCCATATGATCTCCCCTGCACTGTGCACCAGCCATATGATCTCCCCTGCACTGTGCACCAGCCATATGATCTCCCCTGCACTGTGCACCAGCCATATGATCTCCCCTGCACTGTGCACCAGCCATATGATCTCCCCTGCACTGTGCACCAGCCATATGATCTCCCCTGCACTGTGCACCAGCCATATGATCTCCCTGCACTGTGCACCAGCCATATGATCTCCCCTGCACTGTGCACCAGCCATATGATCTCCCCTGCACTGCCACCCCATAGTCTCCCATCAGTGTAGAAAAAAAACAACATAAATACTCACCTCTCTCTCCTCAGTCCTCAGTGAGCTGCTCCAGTCTCCTCTCAGCGTGTGTCTGCCGGCCGCTCTGCACAGCTCCGTGATGTTGTTACCGCCCCCTGCCAAGCTGTGCTGTAGAGCGGCCGGGACTTAACAGAAAGTGGCCCTGGCCCTGACAGCCGGCGAGATTCGGGGCTCTATGCATAAGAATCGGGGCTAGAGCCCCGATTCTTAATGCATAGCGACGTCCCTGCCCAGAGCTATGCAGCTTAGTAGCTCAGCAGAGGAGTAGGAGTGGAGGAGGAAGAAGATGAGGAGGTTAGGTTGCATCTTCCTGCACAGAAAACGAGAGCTGCAACCATAAGAAGCACTGCATCCTCAACAAAAACTGGCTTTGAACAGCAGTGGTTGTGGGTCTGCAGTTGTCAGGGGTTGCAAGGGTTGCCTAGTCTGGGCCTTTTTTGAGACCAAAAATGATGACCCAATTTATGATGTTTGCGAAGTTTGTAAAAAAAATCTTTAGTAGAGGCAAAAAACAACAATTTGACTACTACGTGTATGAATCGACACATGGCCCAACAACATGTGTTACTCTGACAAATTTACTTCACAAAAACAGGGCCTAGTGGGCCTTACCAAAGTCTGTACACCACATCAACCATGCCTGCTGTCTCAGCCTCCATCTCTGTGTCAAGTGTTGTCACACAGGTCTCCAGCCACAGAACCTTGTTTACCCTCTACAGTTGGGTTCAGTGAGAGTCCATCAGCTGTTAGGGAAGTGGACACGCCTACTGTTTTTGATCAATCTCAGACACCAAGCACACCTTTTGTTTGTCAACCCACCTTTACATCTTTGCCTGCACCTCCCTTACAGTGCAGTAGTTTGTCAGGTTCACCCAACTCAACCCTCTCTCAGCACAGCAGTCAGACCTTGGTCATGCAGTTGTGGTCACATAAAAGATTATTTCCTCCTACACATACAAAAGCAAAGAGTTTAAACTTCACCATCTCCAATTTGTTGGCCACGGAAATGCTACCTTTACACCTAGTGGATAAAGATGGTTTCTGAAAACTGATTGTCGTCGCACTCCCACTATATCTGTTGTCTTGTCACCATTATTTCTTGAAGAAAACTGAGCCAGCGCTACATGAGCATGTCACAGACAACATCACCTGTTTCTTGAGAAACTTGGATGAGCAAACATGGCCAGGGTTGTTACATCTCTTTGACTGGGTACGGGTTGACCCTTGTGGTTGTGGGGCCAGGTGGGGAAGGGGCTGCTCCTCAAGTCTTGGAATTCCCAATGCTTGTGGAAAAAAACTCTATGTATCTATGGATTCATCCACTACTTCTGCCTCCTCCACCTTCTTTAGGGACTCTAGCTGTGCCCTCAACCTCTCCCTTAATTTTCCAACAGTCCAGAGAGAATCCCCACCACCTCCATACTGTCCTGCCAGAGGGCTCACTGCCATTAGGCAGTGTTGAAGCTGGAATGCCTTGAAGATGTCAGTCACACAGCTGAAGAGTTGTGGACAGTTATGCAGTCCAAGTCTGACTAATGGTTGTCTCCTTTAAATCTGGAGCTAGGGAAGGCCATGTGGATAACCGTGCAAACCTGTTGGCAGATCTACGCCAGGGCAAACTTACACACTTGCCTTGCATGGCTCACATCCTTAATCTGATTGTACAACAATTCATATGCCACTGATCTGAAACATGATGCTTATATTGTTAAAACTCAAATTAGCAATGACTGTAACTTCTCGGTTGCGACACTGTTGGATTCCCGGTACAAGTGTACATTTAGCCAGATGCTTCCTGCCTTGGGGTCCTAGAACTGAGCATTGGGGAACATCGACAGATAGGGGGCGAGGTGAGGAAGTGGTATGGGAGAGGGATACGTTGAATATCCAGTCTGTTAGATATGAAGATATCGAGGATAAGGCCACGTCTGTGATACCAAGTGAAGATGAGAGAATCTGTTGTAAGAGGGAATGGACCATGGTGTCAAAGGCGGAAGACAAGTGCACTAGGAGAAGGATAGAGTAGAGTCACTTGCTCTTGACAGTTAATAGGTCATTGGTGACTTTAGTAAGGGCAGTTTCAGTGGACGGATGCAGTCAGAAATTGAGATGAGCGGTGTTCGATTTGAAATGTTCGCCAATCTCAAATTCGAGCTGTTTTGGGCGATGTTCGGGTCATTCGACAAATGCGAACAATTAGCTTCAAATTCGGCAGTTCGAGTTTATGTTCAATAACGGTTCGTTCACCAAAAGCTTAACTGTATTTTCACAGTAATACTATAAATTAATGTTAATATCCAGTTTCAGTGTATAGTGTGTGGGGGGAGGGGTTTTAGATCAGTGCTGCAGAAATAATGTCGATCTCCATTTTTTTTCTCCTAACTGCATATATAGTGGGGTGGTGGATGCTGTCAGCCAATCACACACACAGCAAAGTGCATTTTTTGCACACAAGCAAGGGCATGTGTCATTGGCTGTGTATGTCACATGTCCTTGCCGTATAAGACCCAGCTATTTTCCCCATCGGCACCATTTCCTCAGTGCTGTAGTTGTGTGTCAGTCAGGCACCGCTACTGCTGCTGTGGGCGCTATAAAGTGTTAGTTAGATACATAGTGAGCGAATCTCAAGTTAGATAGACAGATAGGTTTAGGGAGTAGTTAACATCTTAGCCCTTTTGAGGGCTACTTCAGACAAGTAGGGAGTAGGGATTAGTTGTAAATAACAGCCCTTTTCAGGGCTACGTCATAGAAGTAGGGACTAGTTGTAATTTCAGCCCTTTTGAGGGCTAGGTTAGAGCAGTTCCTATTAGTTTTTGCCAGGCAGGTGAGTGCCAGTACTGTGCATGTGTTTTTCACAGCATCTAGCCAAATCTCAGGCAATCCTCTAGGGCAGGTAGTGTAGCACTGCTGTGAAGTAAGTTACACCACCTGTCTTCAGTAGCCAATTTTTTACTGTAGCTACTCCAGGCAATTTTTTTGGGCTAGTAGCAGTATCTGGTAGTCAGCGGTGTACCCAGCTGTAAAATAAGCTACACCACCTGTCTATCCAGTAGCCAATTTTTTACTGCAGGTAGTCCAGGCAATTTTTTTGGGCTAGTGGCAGTGTCTGTAGACAGTGGTGTAGCCCACTTGTGAACTAAGCTACACCGCCTGTCTAGTTCAGACTAATTTTTAACTGCACCTAGCCCAGCTAATAGTTTGGGCCTAGTTGCAGTGTCATTTAGATAGTGGTGTAGCCCACTTGCGAACCAAGCTACACCGCCTGTCTAACTCAGACTAATTTTTAACTGCACCTAGCCCAGCTAATAGTTTGGGCATAATACCACTGTTTGGCCACTCAGCTCTGCTCGATTTCCATCCTAATTATTTTTTCCCAACAAATGCAGAGTTGCCAATTTGGTCACATACAAAATGAGTTGCAAAAGGCCTGCTGCTGGTGGAAAGGGGAATAGGCGTGGTGGAAAGGGCAAAAAAGTTTGTGTCCATGGGGTAGGTGGTAAAGCAACCATAACATCTGCTGCAGAAAGACCATCTTCCAGCCAAAGTAAGATTTCTACTTCTTTCAGTGGACAATCTGATATGATCCCTTTCTTACAGACACGACCATCAATACCTATTGTAGATGAGGCACAAAAACAGCAGGTGCTTGAATGGATCTCAAGTGCTCAATTAAGTGGCCTCTTCTCCATCTCAACTTCAACATCCCAAACCCTCCAGTCCTCTGAGGTGTCACGCCAATCACACTTGCTTCCTCCCAGCTCCCAAGTCTCCAGCAGCCCTATTGAGTATGGGATAACAGAGATGGTTGAGTCTGCAGAGCCATTCAGTCACACTATAGGCTGGGAATCAGAGGTCTGCTCCAAAGCTGCAGTGAGTCCAGACGAGGAGATGATCTGCACTGATACCCAAAAGCTTTGTGAGTCGGATCCAGGCCCAGATGAAGAAGGTTCAGAGTATAATGTAGACCCTCATTCCCAAACTGTAACTCCTCTTGGTGGAGACAATGAGGAAGATGCTGATGAGACTCAGATACCTGATTGGACCGACAACTTAACTTTTCGGTCAGGGCAGGAAGAGGTTGTCTCTGAGGATGAGGGGTGTGATAACACACAGGGTGAGGATGAGGTTGGAGATCACCCTTACTGTCAACCCACAGTCAGCCGGTCGATGAGGTCAGCAGAGGAGGTGGAGGAGGATGATAGTGACGATGAGGTTAGGTTGCGCCTTCCTGGACAGAGACGGAGTACTAGAAGCACGTCAACAACAGCATCTACAGCCACAACTCTGCCTCTGAGCAGAAGTCGTAGTTGCTCTGCAGGTCACATGGGCTCTAAGCCATCGCCAAGGATCACCCAACTCATGTAATCTGTAAGATTTGTCACCAATCTCTGAGTAGAGGCCAAAAACTCAATAGTTTGAGTACTTCATGCATGAACCGTCACATGGATATGAAGCACAAGTCGCAGTGGGAAGCTCACTGGGCTGCAATGCTGGCTAGCGGGGTGGGCCAACCACTGTCTGCCCCATCAAGTGTATCCGCGTGCTTTTCATCCTCTGTGACTGTGGGGAGTCGGACAGCTGTCACACATGCTTTTGGACGCAAACCTTCCTCTTTACCCGCAACAGGCAGTGTGATTGCCAGGTCGTCACTTGTTTTTGAAGTGGAAATGTTGCTGGTGTTGAGCTCTCTCAGACATTGAGAGCACCACCTTTGAATGAAGGCAACATTATATCTCCTCTTAGTTGAGAAGAGAAACTGGGCACTGACCTTGTTGCATTGAAGTCCTGTGTGCAGAGGCATTCATGGATCTGGGTTGCTCAGCTGTAGATGCAGGGATCAATTAAGAACTTAAGAAGAAAACAGCGGCACTCCGAGATCCTTTATTCCATGAACAGCTTTATTCCAAAAAGTTTACATCGGTGGGTGCAGGGAAGGGAGGACGGAGGGACGACGGTGATCATTTCATGTGCCCTGCTCTTGTACACAGGACCCGCTGAAGCGTGCAGAGCACGCAAAACTGTCACCGTCGTCCCTCCGTCCTCCTTCCCTGCACCCACCGATGTAAACTTTTTGGAATAAAGCTGTTCATGGAATAAAGGGTCTCGGAGTGCCGCTGTTTTCTTCTTAAGTTCTCAACATTATATCTCCGCCTGTACCTTCCTCACAGACCAGCAGTTTGCCGGGGACACCCTACTCAACCCCTTCTCAGCACAGCAGCCTGCCCTCCGTGACTCAGATGTGGACAAGTAAAAGTCCATTTCCTCCTAGCCATGACAAAGCTAAGAGGTTGAATTTCACCATCTGCAAGCTGTTGGCTACAGAAATGCTGCCTTTCCGCCTAGTAGACACAGAGGATTTTAGAGACTTTATGTCCATCACAGTGCCCCAGTACTAGATGCCCAGTCGCCACTACTTCTCCAGAAAGGTGTGTCTGCGCTACACCAGCATGTCGCAGACAACATCACTGCTTCCTTGAGAAACTCTGTGTGTGACAGGGTGCATTTCACCACAGAAACTTGGACCAGTAAGCATGGACAGGGGCATTACATGTCGCTGACTGGACACTGGGTAAATATGGTGAGAGCTGGAGAAGGGACTGCAGTACAAACCATGCCGTCCGCACGAGTTGTGCGTCAATCCTCAGTACGTGGCAGTTCCTCCACTGCTTCTGCCTCATCAACCTCATCTTGGTCCTTCACCCATGCCCAAAGCCTGTCTGGTAATGCCACCTGCATTGTAACAGCGCACAAGGAATCCAGCACATCTCCTTACTATGCTGGCAGCAGGGCTCAACACCATCAGGTGGTCTTTACCTTGAAATGTCTGGGAAATGTGAGTCACACAGCTGAGGAGCTGTGGTCAGCTCTGGAGACAGAGTTTCAGCAATGGTTGTCTCCACTCAACCTGCAGCCAGGGAAGGCCGTGTGCGACAATGCTGTAAACCTTGGTGCGGCCCTTCGCCGGGGCAATGTGACACACGTGCCTTGCATAGCTCACATGTTGAACCTGGTTAGGAAAGTCACAGGGCTGGCTCAACAACCTTGAGGGTGCACAGAATTAATAGTCAATAATAATAGTAGGTGATCTGGCACACCAAAAAAACGAGAGAATCCAAGAATGCATAAAGATTCGTATAATTTATTTGTGAATCTTCAAACAAGTATTGTTTTGCTTTTTCAACATAAATAAGTATTTTATTCAGACGTTTCGACCTTAGTCTTCTTCACTTGACATACTGATTACAAGAGAAAAAAGGAACAATTTTATGTTTATACAAAGTAGAAAAAAATCATAATGTTGTATCATCACAAATAAAAGTGAAAATCATGTCTAATTTTTCAAATAAATCGTGCAATTTATAGTAGTATATACAGAGACGTTGTAGTAACCTGAACAATCAGTGAACAAAAAATGATCACAAAGGAACATAATAACATCCAATTCAGTGGAGGGATATATAAGCAGTATTATTAATGCAATACCTTATTATATTGATATTTTGTTGCGTGATATTACAGCAAAAAAGCACCACACACTTATCTAGAATAAAATAATAGTCAAATTAGTGACATACAAGTGCATAATTCTACGTCAATCAAAGGACAATGATCACACGTTGACATGCCTAGTCCATGGGGGTCTAGTCATTATAATGAAAAAAGTATACCCTTATTAGAGCAAGCATAAAAGGGAATCTAGGCAAGTATAATTATGAGGACACCCTCCTGTTATGGAGATTCATGTGAATTACCTGTTCACTCAACAGGATTTAGAAACCAATCCCGTCCATATGTCATATCTCATAAGAATATACTGTGATAAACAGAGACAAAACTCATATTAGTTGCCAATTCTTAGGTACAATATGCAAACAATGTCTTATAGACTGCATAAGGTATACAATCTGTGTAAAATACCTGTTATAATCAGGGGTTAAGCTTACACCACTGGGGATAATTAGGAAAAGCCCAGGGGCGTAACTAGAACTGGCAGGGCCCCATAGCAAACTTTTGAACGGGGCCCCCTCCAAGACACGCCCCCCAATGACACGCCCCCTCCAAGACATGCCCCCCAAATGACACGCCCCTTCAAGACGCACCCCCTTACAGGCCCCAGCAGTATATACAGCAGCCCCAGTGGTATACCGCAGCCTCTCCAGTGGTATATACAGGCCCCAGCAGTATTACAGCAGCCCCAGTGGTATACAGCAGCCTCCTCAGTGGTATATACAGGCCCCAGCAGTATTACAGCAGCCTCCGCAGTGGTGGTATATACAGGCCCCAGTGGTGGTATACAGGGCCCCTGGTGGTGGTATTTACAGGCCCCTGGTGGTGGTATATACAGGCCACTGGTGGTGGTATATACAGGCCCCTGGTGGTAGTATACAGAGCCCCTGGTGGTAGTATACAGAGCCCCTGGTGGTGGTATATACAGGCCCCTGGTGGTAGTATACAGAGCCCCTGGTGGTGGTATATACAGGCCCCTGGTGGTAGTATACAGAGCCCCTGGTGGTGTGGTATATACAGGCCCCTGGTGGTAGTATACAGAGCCCCTGGTGGAGGTATATACAGGCCCCTGGTGGTAGTATACAGAGCCCCTGGTGGTGGTATATACAGGCCCCTGGTGGTAGTATACAGAGCCCCTGGTGGTGGTATATACAGGCCCCTGGTGGTAGTATACAGAGCCCCTGGTGGTGTGGTATATACAGGCCCCTGGTGGTAGTATACAGAGCCTCTGGTGGAGGTATATACAGGCCCCTGGTGGTAGTATACAGAGCCCCTGGTGGTGTGGTATATACAGGCCCCTGGTGGTAGTATACAGAGCCCCTGGTGGAGGTATATACAGGCCCCTGGTGGTAGTATACAGAGCCCCTGGTGGTGTGGTATATACAGAGCCCCTGGTGGTAGTATACAGAGCCCCTGGTGGGTATATACAGGCCCCTGGTGGTAGTATACAGAGCCCCTGGTGGTGTGGTATATACAGAGCCCCTGGTGGAGGTATATACAGGCCCCTGGTGGTAGTATACAGAGCCCCTGGTGGAGGTATATACAGGCCCCTGGTGGTAGTATACAGAGCCCCTGGTGGAGGTATATACAGGCCCCTGGTGGTAGTATACAGAGCCCCTGGTGGTGTGGTATATACAGGCCCCCCCGCTCTCCATTACCTGCAGCAGGCAGTCGCGCCGCTGATCGCAGCCACAGCCTGTCATGTAGTGTGAAGCTGTAGCCGGCGATACAGGAAATAGAGCGGCGCCGGCTACAGCCCACATGACAGGCAGATCAGCGAGACTGCCCGCCGGTAATGGAGAGCGGCCGGGGGGGACGCAGCGCGGCAGCAGTAATGGAGGCAGCGGTCAGGGGGCCCCGAGGATAGCGTGTGGGGGCAGCGGTCAGGGGCCCCCTAAGCCCCTTTTGTATGACATGTGGCGCTCAGGGGACCAATGGGCCCCCCTTTCCGTCCGGGCCCCCCCTACAGCACCCAGGGGGGTATGGGGGCGGGACTTAGTGGGCGTGGCCCCAAAGTGTCGGGGCCCGCCGGGCCAGTCCGCCCCTGTATCTGTATCGCAGGCGCAGCTGCCGGTATAGCAGCGGCTGCGTAGCGGCGCTGGGTCCGGGCCCCCCACAAGCGCCGGGCCCCAAAGCGACCGCTACGGCTGCTATGCCGGTAGTTACGCCACTGGAAAAGCCACTGCCATATAAAGAAAAAAGAAACAGAGTAAAGTAAACTAAAACTGCATAAACTCCCATGAAACAGCAATATTATGAAAAAAAGCCTGTAACTGGATGAATAATCAGTAGATCTAGCACTAATGGGGCGCATACCTGTAATATGAGAATAACAGGATAACAAGAAAACCAGTAACCTGGAATGGAATAAAAATAGACATAAACAGCTCAATAGGCAAAAACGCCACTGCTGGCCCAATAGCTACAACATAGTGACTCAATGTCTGCCCTTAATTCCTATACTTACTGGTAAAGCACGTGTAAGCGGCGTCGGCGAGGTGTGCACCGCCATGACAGTGTGATCGCTATATAAAGGAAAGAGATAATGCGGACACTCCCCCTGCTTCCCCCAGCCGGAACGCAGGTGTGTCCTTGTGAAACGCAAGCCAGCGGCGCTCGCATCATTGATGCGACCGGCTCTGCGACTCGCGCATGCGCGCGGTACGTAAACAAAAGAATATAGACGCGAGTCTGCAGTAAAAGCGATGGCAGTGCGATTTACGATAGAATGTATGTAGTATCATGCCTGAAAGAGAGAAAAAAAGGGGAATTTAGAATGAAAAAGGATCATTGTTGCATATAAATACCCAAATTGGTAGTATAGTACAAAATAAGAGGCAAAATAGTGCCAATGGACTATATCATAATATTAATGTGATATTAATGTAATACAATAGATGAATTATAAAGCACTTTATAGTATGACCTGCACTATAATATCTCTTTTTATACCTCTTTTTATACCTCCACTAGTAAAAAGGCCCGATGCAATTGCATCGGGAGCAGGGTGAAATGAATTGTGTGTATACAGGCGGGCCAGTGGGTAGCAGAGTATACAGGGGGCTCTGTGGGTAGCAGAGTATACAGGCGGGTCTGTGGGTAGCAGAGTATACAGACGGCTCTGAGGGTAGGAGATTATACAGGTGACTCTGTGGGTAGTAAAGTATACAGGCGGCTCTGTGGGTAGAAGAGTATACAGGTGGGTCTGTGGGTAGTGGAGTATACAGGCGTGTGTGGTGGTGGTGGCAGAGTATACAGGTGTGTGTGGTGGTGGTGGCAGAGTATACAGGCGTGTGTGGTGGTGGCAGAGTATACAGGCGTCTGTGCTGGTGGCAGAGTATAGAGGCGTTGGTGTGGTGTGGGTTGGCGGCAGAGTGTACAGGCTGTGTGTGGTGGGTGGCGGCAGAGTGTACAGGCGTCTGTGCTGGTGGCGGCAGAGTATACAGGCATGTGTGGTGGTGGCAGAGTATACAGGCGTCTGTGCTGGTGGCGGCAGAGTATACAGGCTTGTGTGGTGGTGGCAGAGTATACAGGCGTTGTGCTGGTGGCGGCAGAGTATACAGGCGTCTGTGTGGTGGCGGCAGAGTGTATACAGGAGGTGTGGTGGTGGCGGCAGAGTATACAGGGTCTGTGGTGGTGGCAGAGTGTACAGGGCGTGTGTGGTGGTGGCAGAGTGTACAGTGGTGTGTGGTGGTGGCAGAGTGTACAGGCGTGTGTGGTGGTGGCAGAGTGTACAGGCGTGTGTGGTGGCTGGCAGAGTGTACAGGCGTGTAGTGGTGGCGGCAGAGTGTACAGGCGTGTGTGGTGGCGGCAGAGTGTACAGGTGTGTGTGGTGGCGGCAGAGTGTACAGGCGTGTGTGGTGGCGGCAGAGTGTACAGGCGTGTGTGGTGGTGGCAGAGTGTACAGGCGTGTGTGGTGGTGGCAGAGTGTACAGGCGTGTGTGGTGGTGGCAGAGTGTACAGGCGTGTGTGGTGGTGGCAGAGTGTACAGGCGTGTGTGGTGGTGGCAGAGTGTACAGGCGTGTGTGGTGGCGGCAGAGTGTACAGGCGTGTGTGGTGGCGGCAGAGTGTACAGGCGTGTGTGGTGGCGGCAGAGTGTACAGGCGTGTGTGGTGGCGGCAGAGTGTACAGGCGTGTGTGGTGGCGGCAGAGTATACAGGCGTGTGTGGTGGCGGCAGAGTGTACAGGCGTGTGTGGTGGCGGCAGAGTGTACAGGCGTGTGTGGTGGCGGCAGAGTGTACAGGCGTGTGTGGTGGCGGCAGAGTGTACAGGCGTGTGTGGTGGTGGCAGAGTGTACAGGCGTGTGTGGTGGTGGCAGAGTGTACAGGCGTGTGTGGTGGTGGAGTATACAGGCGTCTGTGGTGGTGGCAGAGTGTACAGGCGTGTGTGGTGGTGGCAGAGTGTACAGGCGTGTGTGGTGGTGGAGTATACAGGCGTCTGTGGTGGTGGCAGAGTGTACAGGCGTGTGTGGTGGCAGAGTATACAGGCGTGTGTGGTGGTGGAGTATACAGGCGTCTGTGGTGGTGGCAGAGTGTACAGGCGTGTGTGGTGGTGGAGTATACAGGTGTCTGTGGTGCGCTCGTGCAAGGCAGGGGTTAAAAAAAATAAAAAAAGATTATGCTCACCTCACCCCGAGCCCCCGCCGTCTTCTGCCGTGTTCCGCCGTCTTCTGCCGTGTTCCGCTAGGCTCCCGGTGGCTGTGCAGGCTCCCGGTGCCTGCAGTGATCTTCTATCTACTGAGAGTGAAGGACCTGTGGTGATGTCAGAGTCACGTGACCCGCGATTTGCCTGGAGTAAGCTGGTGTCACGTGACTCTGACATCACCACAGGTCCTTCACTCTCAGTAGATAGAAGATCACTGCAGGCACCGGGAGCCTGCACAGCCACCGGGAGCCTAGCGGAACACGGCAGAAGACGGCGGGAGACGGCGGGAGACAGCGCGGGCTCGGGTAGAGGTGAGGATTTTTTTTTTTTTAGAGTAGTGCGGGTCTGCGGCTCGTGATGACGCTGCGCGTCATCACTCGCAGTCCCGCGCAAAGCATGTTGGGATTCGGCTACAACGCCCGAAATCCCAACTGCGGATTATATAAGTAGATTAGGAGGTAGTATGGAGTCGAGAATACACTTGACAACACCATAGTAGAAATAGTAGAAATGATATTAACATCTGAGAAAGTCAGAAGAACGTCTCATGTTCCCTGTTTAAGCCCCGTGGTTCCAAGGTCTGCAGGCGATGAATCCAATAGGATTCCCTTTCCTTCAGTCTCCTGATACGATCGCCCCCAGTCTGCCTAGTGGTACCTGCTCCAGGACTTGAAACCTAAGTTGTGATATAGTATGACCTTGTGAGATAAAATGATATGGAACCGGCAATAACATATTACGGCATCTAATAGTCGACTTATGTTTACTAATGCGGTCCCGGATATGCTGGGTGGTCTCCCCAACATATCCGAGACCGCACGGGCACTTGAGAAGATATACAACAAATGTAGAGTCACAAGTGAAGTATCTCTTGATCGAAAAAACTTTACCTGATCTTGGGTGTGTGAATGTCGCACCCTTGACCATATGGGAGCACTGCGTACACGAGAGGCAGGGAAAATTCCCTTGCCGAGGAGTACCAAGAAATCTCTGTATAGGCAGCTTCTTGTTAGAGCCAATATCGGCCCGTACAAGACTGTCTCTAAGATTTTTAGGACGTTTAAAACACATCAAGGGAAAGTTTGAAAATTCGGTAATATCAGGATAAGACTTGGTAAGAACCGTCCAGTGATCTCTAATGATTTGTTTTATCTTGTATGATAAAGGGTGGAAAGTAGTAACAAAGGCAATTCTAGGTACCTGGGGGTCTGACTGCTAAATTGTGGTTGACGTGGTTCAGACACCTGTAGTGGGTATCCACGTTCTTGGAACTTCTTAGTCATTTCTGAATGTCTAATTACTCTAGTATAGGGATCTGAGACTATTCGCCTTAGTCTCATATGTTGAGAATGTGGAAGAAATAATTTTACATGCTTAGGATGACAACTAGTGTAATGCAAAATACTGTTTTTATCTGTTGGTTTTATGTAAAGATCAGTAGTGATCGTCCCTGTTTCAGAGATCCTAATCATGGTGTCTAAAAAGTTTATCTCTCTATCACTGTGATGTAAGGTAAATGTCAAATTCGGTATGAAACTATTCATTTTCGTAAGGATAGAATTCAACTCCAAGAGGGTGCCAGTCCATATCATAAAAATGTCGTCAATATATCGTCTCCATAATAGAGACCTAGACTGTATCAATGCGTCACTTTCAATGTACTTGTTTTCAAAATATGCCATAAATATATTGGCATAAGGAGGTGCCATATTAGACCCCATAGCGGTCCCCCGGCATTGTAAATAAAATTGGTCTTGAAATAAAAAGAAATTATTGTGTAATACAATAGTCAGGAGATCACAACAAAATTGCTTTTTAGATACACTGAATGTGGTATACTTATCAAGAAACCAAGTCATAGCAGCAAGACCTAAGTCATGCGCTATGGACGTGTACAAACTGTTCACGTCCATAGTGACCAATATACAGTTCGGAAGAACTTGACCTAGCTGGCCAATGACAGATAGAAAATCTGAGGTGTCTTTCAGATATGATGGAATACACGGAATGAGAGGGGACAAGATTCTGTCCAAGGTTATAGCCAAAGGGGAAAGAAGAGAATCTGTAGACGCAACAATTGGGCGACCGGGTGGTCGCATCAGGTTTTTATGTACCTTAGGGAGTGTGTGAAATACGGGGGTAATCGGATTATGGACCACTAAATACTCAACAAGTTTTTTGTCAATGATAGATGTTTGTAGATAAAAGTCAACCTTCTTCTGGATCAAAGATCTAATGGAAGAAGTTGGATCTCTAGGTATGGCAATATATGTTGAACTATCCTGAAGTTGCTGTAAGATCTCATTGACATAGTATGTGCGGTCCATAACCACGATAGCTCCCCCTTATCCGCTGGTTTTATTATAATTCTCTTATTGGTTTGTAGTTGGTGAATTACTTCCGATTCTCGTCTAGTAAGGTTCTTTTTAAGACGAAACTCACCTCTCTCAACTCCGTGTATTAATTTCTCAATATCCTTCTGTACTAAATTGGCAAACGTTTCAATAGGAAAAAACTTTCTAGGTGGATTAAACGGACTTGGGACCCGTATACCTAGTGCTTTAAGCGATATATAATCAGAGGCCATGTCAGAGGCCAGGGAGAGAGGTACCAAATCGTCCTTGTCAGGACTAGCAAAATGTGCTTTCAAGCGTAAATTACGAAAAAATCTTCTCAGATCTTGATCAAGACTAAAAGTATCAAAATGTGGTGTAGGACAAAATGAAAGACCTTTTTGTAATACTTTAAGATCATCTGGTGAAATAAATTGTGATGAAATATTATACACTAGGTTAGTATTCGTACCTGTGGTCGCGGCTGTGTCGGCTGTCTGCCGCTCCCACGACCTCTTCCCCCTCCTCGTCCGCCTCTGTATCCTCTTCTCATACTATAAAGTGCTTTATAATTCATCTATTGTATTACATTAATATCACATTAATATTATGATATAGTCCATTGGCACTATTTTGCCTCTTATTTTGTACTATACTACCAATTTGGGTATTTATATGCAACAATGATCCTTTTTCATTCTAAATTCCCCTTTTTTTCTCTCTTTCAGGCATGATACTACATACATTCTATCGTAAATCGCACTGCCATCGCTTTTACTGCAGACTCGCGTCTATATTCTTTTGTTTATGTACCGCGCGCATGCGCGAGTCGCAGAGCCGGTCGCATCAATGATGCGAGCGCCGCTGGCTTGCGTTTCACAAGGACACACCTGCGTTCCGGCTGGGGGAAGCAGGGGAGTGTCCGCATTATCTCTTCCCTTTATATAGCGATCACACTGTCATGGCGGCGCACACCTCGCCGACGCCGCTTACACGTGCTTTACCAGTAAGTATAGGAATTAAGGGCAGACATTGAGTCACTATGTTGTAGCTATTGGGCCAGCAGTGGCGTTTTTGCCTATTGAGCTGTTTATGTCTATTTTTATTCCATTCCAGGTTACTGGTTTTCTTGTTATCCTGTTATTCTCATATTACAGGTATGCGCCCCATTAGTGCGAGATCTACTGATTATTCATCCAGTTACAGGCTTTTTTTCATAATATTGCTGTTTCATGGGAGTTTATGCAGTTTTAGTTTACTTTACTCTGTTTCTTTTTTCCTTATATGGCAGTGGCTTTTCCTAATTATCCCCAGGGGTGTAAGCTTAACCCCTGATTATAACAGGTATTTTACACAGATTGTATACCTTATGCAGTCTATAGGACATTGTTTGCATATTGTACCTAAGAATTGGCGACTAATATGAGTTTTGTCTCTGTTTATCACAGTATATTCTTATGAGATATGACATATGGACGGGATTGGTTTCTAAATCCTGTTGAGTGAACAGGTAATTCACATGAATCTCCATAACAGGAGGGTGTCCTCATAATTATACTTGCCTAGATTCCCTTTTATGCTTGCTCTAATAAGGGTATACTTTTTTCATTATATTACTAGACCCCCATGGACTAGGCATGTCAACGTGTGATCATTGTCCTTTGATTGACGTAGAAATATGCACTTGTATGTCACTAATTTGACTATTATTTTATTCTAGATAACTGTGTGGTGCTTTTTTGCTGTAATATCACGCAACAAAATATCAATATAATAAGGTATTGCATTAATAATACTGCTTATATATCCCTCCACTGAATTGGATGTTATTATGTTCCTTTGTGATCATTTTTTGTTCACTGATTGTTCAGGTTACTGCAATGTCTTTGTATGTACTACTATAAATTGCACGATTTATTTGAAAAACTAGACATGATTTTCACTTTTATTTGTGATGATACAACATTATGATTTTTTTCTACTTTGTATAAACTAAAATTGTTCCTTTTTTCTCTTGTAATCAGTATGTCAAGTGAAGAAGACTAAGGTCGAAACGTCTGAATAAAATACTTATTTATGTTGAAAAAGCAAAACAACACTTGTTTGAAGATTCACAAATAAAATATACGAATCTTTATGCATTCTTGGATTATCTCGTTTTTTTGGTGTGCCAGATCACCTACTATTATGTTGAACCTGGTTGTCCAGCAATTTTTGACACACTATCCCGGCCTAGGTGGGCTTCTGCAGAGGGCATGGTCGCTGTGTGCTCACTTCTGGCCATCGCATCCCGCAGCTCAATGACTTGCATCGGTCCAGAAGTCTTTCTGCCTGCCGGTTCACCGGCTGAAATGCAATGTGCCGACATGCTGGAATTCGACTCTGCACATGTTGCAGCGAATGTGGCACCACCGCCGAGCCTTGGTGCAATATGTTATGATGTATAGCCTGGGCCAACAAGATCCAGTGGTGGGGCAGATCACGCTGCTGGAGTGGTCTCAGATCAAGAACCTATGCACCCTTCTGCACAGTTTTGAAATGGCGACGAAGATGTTTAGCACTGACGATGCCATTATCAGCATGACTATTCCGATCATGTTCATGCTGGAGCACACTCTAAACAGTATTCGGAGTCAGGTGGTGGGACGAGAGGAGTGGGAGGAAGTACAGGAGGAGTCCTATGTGGAAGGGATAACAAGATCACCAAGGTCCTCACGGTCGGCAGCACCAAGACGGCAGGCATGGGAAGGTGGGGGAGAGGATTAACGAGGGCACAAGGTAGCAGCCAAACTGTTGAGGACGGTGCAGGAGCCCAGGAAAAAATGGAGGATGAACTGGCGATGGGCATGGAAGACGCAGCAGATGAGGGAGACCTTGATCACATTTTTGTTGTGCGAGGTTGGGGGGAGAGAGCAGAGGAAGGAAGCATGATTCTCACCTCGCCGCCACCAACACAACAAGGACTTAGTCCTCCTGGATGCGTAAGACACATGAGCGCCTTCTTGCTGCACTACCTGCAACATGACCCTCGGATGGTCCGAATTAGAAGTAATGCTGACTACTGAGTTGCCACACTCTTAGATCCCCGGTACAAGACAGAATTTGGCGAAATAATTCCTGCCATAGAAAGGACCCGGCAGTGTGTCCATGCCTCGGGCAGCCCCCAGAGGGGGTGCTCGCCCACGCACACCGAGGCTCAAGATCACAGGAGCACCCTATCCACGGACGGGCAGGAGGAAATACCACTAGAACCGAGTAATGTCATTTTACCCTCCTCGGACAAGTTACAGGTAATCAACCTCTCAGATTATCAGCTCTCGGACCTAGAACACTCGCTGTTAGAACGCGGGCTGTCCTTCTCTCCTACTAATACCCTGGATAGATTTAGTCTTGTCAAGGATCTATACCTTTTTTGCAGAAGGATTACCCTTGGTATGGTACACTATAGACCTGACATAGCTGAACAACTCCCACTTGAGGACAGAGCGGTCCTGAGGGATCTCATCTCTCTTACAGAAGAATTTGATACGAACCTGGGACGCCGACGTTTTCCACAGACTAAAAGATCTAAGGTAACACCTGCCCTCTCCTTGATACCCAATGTAAAAAATTTTCTATGACCTTGTATCACGTGACATTGCTGCCTTACAAAACACCACTTGGAGGGCGGCTAATCTATCTAAAATTGAACATAGGGCCCTTCAGTCATTACGTTCCAATCCCTCCTTTTTAATTAAAGAGGCCGATAAGGGAGGGAATGTCGTCCTTTGGCCTGTTAATATGTACTTGGAGGAGGTTAATCGACAACTTAGAAACCAGAGATTCTATAACAAAATGCCCTCTGATCCCACCCTGATTTTTAGTGCTAAACTTAAACGCCTTCTTTCAGCTGCGGCTTTGGCAGGGACCATTACGAACGAAGAGAGGAATTTTCTCACTGTAGAACATCCAACTATTCCCACGTTTTACCTCCTACCTAAAGTGCATAAATGTCTTGATAAACCCCCGGGACGTCCAATAGTGGCCAGTATTGGCAGTCTGAATGAAAAGGCTAGTATTTATCTTGACTTTTTCCTCCAACCCTTCGTTGAAGCTTTGCCCTCCTTCCTGAAAGACACTAGTGCATTTATTCGTGTGTGTAGGGACACCTCATTAAAGGAGGGGGACTGGATTGTCACATGCGATGTCGAGTCTCTTTACTCAAACATCCAACATGAGGATGGTATTCACGCAGTTATGACGTTTTTGGATAAACAATTGGACTCGAATCGCATGCATGACTCTTTCTTGATCGACCTCCTACGATTCGTACTCACACACAATTTCTTTATTTTTGACTGGCAGTATTTTCGCCAGGTCACTGGTGTGGCAATGGGCGCAAGGTGCGCCCCGGCGGTAGCTAATCTCTTTCTTGGATGGTGGGAGGAAGTTGTGGTTTTTCCATCTGACGACTTCAAACTACACGTCACCTTATGGAAACGCTACATTGATGACATTTGCTTTATTTGGTCAGGGGAGGAGTCAGCTTGCCATCAGTTTATTGAAAGACTGAATTCTAACTCATTGAATATTTTTCTAACCTTTCAATGTCACAGTCTGAAGCCGTCTTTCTTGATACAAGGATTAAAGTGATCAATGGACATCTCACTACGGACCTTTACCGTAAGTCTACTTCTACCAATAGTCTCCTGCGTTTTGACAGTTTCCACCCACCACATACCCGGAAGGGTATTCCAACGGGTCAATTCTTACGGATCCGACGGAACTGTACATCTGACGAGGATTTCCGTAAACAGGCTCTTGACCTTTCCTCTCGTTTTAGAGATCGTGGATATTCAAGAAAGGTCATATCACAAGCCTTTGAAAGAGCAAAAGCGACTTCACAGGCGGATCTCCTCGTTCCACTGAATAAGACGTCGGACAACAAAATCAGATTCGTCTCTGATTACAATGTTGGATGGAACAAGGTGAGATCCATATTATATACCCATTGGAATATACTCACCCAGGATAAATTGGTGGCAGATTTGATTGGTCCCTTTCCTTCCTTGTCAGCTAGACGTGCACCCAACTTTAGCGACTTACTCACTAGAAGCCACTTTGTACGTCCAACCACTAGACTCAATAGGGGTATTCGACTTAAGGGTTCTTTCCCCTGTGGAACATGTAATATATGCCCTATGATGATCCCTACTAGAGACTTCTTCACCGATCCATCTACCAATAAGAACTTCCCTCTAAGAAATTATATCAACTGTAAGACACGCAACGTGATTTACGCCTTGGCCTGCCCATGTAATAAACTTTATATTGGCCAAACATCGCAGGAACTGCGCAAGCGGATTCAGAGCCACATTTCTACCATCAATCTAGCGGCCAATACTCGAGCTAACGGCCAATATCTCAAACCTGTGGCAGCCCATTTTTTGGACTTTCATCATGGGAGGTCCAATGGGCTGCGTACCTTTGGCCTACAGAGGATTATGGGCACCGGCCGTTGTGATTACTTGGGTAACAAATTACTTCAATGCGAAGCCCGTTGGATCTTTGAACTCCACACAGTCCGTCCCCATGGTTTGAATGAGGAGCTCCTTTTTTCTGGATTCCTAGGTGACTAAATTTGCCTCCTAGCCTTTATTTGTTCACTGCACTGTTCTACTTATTTCTTTTATATATGTTTTTCTATAGGTACGTTCCCTGGGATCAACAGATTACATGGTTGCTACTAGTGATGGGCGAATCTACTCGCTAGGACTCGTTACTCGGCGAGTAGTAAGGGACTCGCAGGACTCGCTACTCGGCGAGTTTCCCAGCGAGGACTCGCAAAGTAGCGAGTCCAATGCAAGTAAATGGGAATCCTAGTTTTACTAGCGAGACTCGCTATATCACATCGCTATGTAGGTTGAATCTCCCCCAAATCGTTTAGAGAATGGCACCGCTTCACGGATACCCGCTGTAAGTAGCGATTCCGAGCGAGTCGTAGCGACTCCTAGCGAATCCTAGCGAGTCTACGAATCCGAGTCCTGTATTCTGTATTCGGGACTCGCGAATACAGAATCTGTTATGTTCCGACAAATCTTCCGAGACAGCCTAGCGTGTTAGGTCAGACAAACTTGTGAAGATGGACAAGGATGTTAGCCAATCTTATTCAGTAATGCCACAGCCCTCTTCTTGTGGCATTACTATGATTGGCTTCTGTCCATCGTGATGGCTATGTCATCGATGACAGGCAAGGCTGTATATAAGCCTTGCCACCGCCATTTTGAGCACATTTCTCTGAAGATCTGAGCTAGAACAGGGTGAGGTAGATTCTGGAGCAGATCATAGGGATTGTCAGTGAGTGTAGGGAACTTCAAGATTCCTTATATTAACCCCAAACAGCTCTTGTGAGAGCTAGCAGGAGGACAGAGGAGTACTGTGTACAGTGACACTGTAGGCAGGCAGGGAAGCAGGGAGCTGCAGCCTTTACAGTGTTCACAGGAGCGACCTCATAGCTTCGCTTACTCACTCAGCTGTTCTAATAGCTGAAGTGAGAGGCTTAGCTGAGGTACTATTTACAATTTTTTGCCAGCTGATAGATTTTGGGTCCTAAAAACCCCTTCAGCGTTATTTTGTCTGTGGCAGAACAGTGCGTTGCTGCTCTCCTAGCTGCAAATAGCACGTACGCCACCTACTTCTGCGACTAATTGTGCGCACTTAATAATTTTTTTCAGGGAATAGTGTGCTGCTTCACTGCCAAGTGTTAGCACACACTTAACCCGCCAGTAAGTGACGCCTACAGCAACACCAAACTCCATCTCGGTGGCTGTGCGCACTTTCTAATTTTTTCAGGGACTAGTGTGCTGCTTCACTGCCAAGTGTTAGCACACACTTAACCCGCCAGTAAGTGACGCCTACAGCAACACCAAACTCCATCTCGGTGGCTGTGCGCACTTTCTAATTTTTTCAGGGAATAGTGTAGTGCTTCACTGTCAAGTGTTAGCACACACTTAACCCGCCAGTAAGTGACGCCTACAGCAACACCAAACTCCATCTCGGTGGCTGTGCGCACTTTCTAATTTTTTCAGGGACTAGTGTGCTGCTTCACTGTCAAGTGTTAGCACACACTTAACCCGCCAGTAAGTGACGCCTACAGCAACACCAAACTCCATCTCGGTGGCTGTGCGCACTTTCTAATTTTTTCAGGGAATAGTGTAGTGCTTCACTGTCAAGTGTTAGCACACACTTAACCCGCCAGTAAGTGACGCCTGCAGCAACACCAAACTCCATCTCGGTGGCTGTGCGCACTTTCTAATTTTTTCAGGGAATAGTGTAGTGCTTCACTGTCAAGTGTTAGCACACACTTAACCCGCCAGTAAGTGACGCCTGCAGCAACACCAAACTCCATCTCGGTGGCTGTGCGCACTTTCTAATTTTTTCAGGGAATAGTGTAGTGCTTCACTGTCAAGTGTTAGCACACACTTAACCCGCCAGTAAGTGACGCCTGCAGCAACACCAAACTCCATCTCGGTGGCTGTGCGCACTTTCTAATTTTTTCAGGGAATAGTGTAGTGCTTCACTGTCAAGTGTTAGCACACACTTAACCCGCCAGTAAGTGACGCCTACAGCAACACCAAACTCCATCTCGGTGGCTGTGCGCACTTTCTAATTTTTTCAGGGAATAGTGTAGTGCTTCACTGTCAAGTGTTAGCACACACTTAACCCGCCAGTAAGTGACGCCTACAGCAACACCAAACTCCATCTCGGTGGCTGTGCGCACTTTCTAATTTTTTCAGGGAATAGTGTAGTGCTTCACTGTCAAGTGTTAGCACACACTTAACCCGCCAGTAAGTGACGCCTACAGCAACACCAAACTCCATCTCGGTGGCTGTGCGCACTTTCTAATTTTTTCAGGGAATAGTGTAGTGCTTCACTGTCAAGTGTTAGCACACACTTAACCCGCCAGTAAGTGACGCCTGCAGCAACACCAAACTCCATCTCGGTGGCTGTGCGCACTTTCTAATTTTTTCAGGGAATAGTGTAGTGCTTCACTGTCAAGTGTTAGCACACACTTAACCCGCCAGTAAGTGACGCCTGCAGCAACACCAAACTCCATCTCGGTGGCTGTGCGCACTTTCTAATTTTTTCAGGGAATAGTGTAGTGCTTCACTGTCAAGTGTTAGCACACACTTAACCCGCCAGTAAGTGACGCCTGCAGCAACACCAAACTCCATCTCGGTGGCTGTGCGCACTTTCTAATTTTTTCAGGGAATAGTGTAGTGCTTCACTGTCAAGTGTTAGCACACACTTAACCCGCCAGTAAGTGACGCCTACAGCAACACCAAACTCCATCTCGGTGGCTGTGCGCACTTTCTAATTTTTTCAGGGAATAGTGTAGTGCTTCACTGTCAAGTGTTAGCACACACTTAACCCGCCAGTAAGTGACGCCTACAGCAACACCAAACTCCATCTCGGTGGCTGTGCGCACTTTCTAATTTTTTCAGGGAATAGTGTAGTGCTTCACTGTCAAGTGTTAGCACACACTTAACCCGCCAGTAAGTGACGCCTACAGCAACACCAAACTCCATCTCGGTGGCTGTGCGCACTTTCTAATTTTTTCAGGGAATAGTGTAGTGCTTCACTGTCAAGTGTTAGCACACACTTAACCCGCCAGTAAGTGACGCCTGCAGCAACACCAAACTCCATCTCGGTGGCTGTGCGCACTTTCTAATTTTTTCAGGGAATAGTGTAGTGCTTCACTGTCAAGTGTTAGCACACACTTAACCCGCCAGTAAGTGACGCCTACAGCAACACCAAACTCCATCTCGGTGGCTGTGCGCACTTTCTAATTTTTTCAGGGAATAGTGTAGTGCTTCACTGTCAAGTGTTAGCACACACTTAACCCGCCAGTAAGTGACGCCTACAGCAACACCAAACTCCATCTCGGTGGCTGTGCGCACTTTCTAATTTTTTCAGGGAATAGTGTAGTGCTTCACTGTCAAGTGTTAGCACACACTTAACCCGCCAGTAAGTGACGCCTGCAGCAACACCAAACTCCATCTCGGTGGCTGTGCGCACTTTCTAATTTTTTCAGGGAATAGTGTAGTGCTTCACTGTCAAGTGTTAGCACACACTTAACCCGCCAGTAAGTGACGCCTACAGCAACACCAAACTCCATCTCGGTGGCTGTGCGCACTTTCTAATTTTTTCAGGGAATAGTGTAGTGCTTCACTGTCAAGTGTTAGCACACACTTAACCCGCCAGTAAGTGACGCCTGCAGCAACACCAAACTCCATCTCGGTGGCTGTGCGCACTTTCTAATTTTTTCAGGGAATAGTGTAGTGCTTCACTGTCAAGTGTTAGCACACACTTAACCCGCCAGTAAGTGACGCCTGCAGCAACACCAAACTCCATCTCGGTGGCTGTGCGCACTTTCTAATTTTTTCAGGGAATAGTGTAGTGCTTCACTGTCAAGTGTTAGCACACACTTAACCCGCCAGTAAGTGACGCCTACAGCAACACCAAACTCCATCTCGGTGGCTGTGCGCACTTTCTAATTTTTTCAGGGAATAGTGTAGTGCTTCACTGTCAAGTGTTAGCACACACTTAACCCGCCAGTAAGTGACGCCTGCAGCAACACCAAACTCCATCTCGGTGGCTGTGCGCACTTTCTAATTTTTTCAGGGAATAGTGTAGTGCTTCACTGTCAAGTGTTAGCACACACTTAACCCGCCAGTAAGTGACGCCTACAGCAACACCAAACTCCATCTCGTGGCTGTGCGCACTTTCTAATTTTTTCAGGGAATAGTGTAGTGCTTCACTGTCAAGTGTTAGCACACACTTAACCCGCCAGTAAGTGACGCCTACAGCAACACCAAACTCCATCTCGGTGGCTGTGCGCACTTTCTAATTTTTTCAGGGAATAGTGTAGTGCTTCACTGTCAAGTGTTAGCACACACTTAACCCGCCAGTAAGTGACGCCTACAGCAACACCAAACTCCATCTCGGTGGCTGTGCGCACTTTCTAATTTTTTCAGGGAATAGTGTAGTGCTTCACTGTCAAGTGTTAGCACACACTTAACCCGCCAGTAAGTGACGCCTGCAGCAACACCAAACTCCATCTCGGTGGCTGTGCATTTGTCAACAATGTCCCAAAAACACCAAATTCCCAAAAACCAGTCTGCTAAGGGACAGGGACGAGGTCGGGGCCCTAGCAGTCGTGAACAACAAGGCACTGGTAGAAGTAGACAGACAAGGATTGATCGATCCACCTTCCTGCTGTCTAAATTTCCCAGTACTCAACCGAAACGTGTCTTGAGGCCGGAAGATCAAGACCAAATAACATCTTGGATGGCTGACAAGACATCAACCACGGGTTCTGGCAGCACACAATCATCCTTTACACCATATTCAAGTGCCGCTACTGACAACGCGGGGTCATCTAATCCACAAAATCTTCCTATTTCCTCAAGCCATCGCCAGACGGAGGAAAATTTAGACCGCGAACTTGGCATTCGGAAGATTTATTTGGTTCTTATCAGC
>JARQOC010000006.1:164188866-164212929 GCA_033576535.1 Allobates femoralis
TGATGTGATCTACTATATCTTCGAAATTTGAGATTGATGTGTGTGGGGTCACTATGTTGACTAAAGCTGGTTTCTCACTGCCATTTTTTGGAATCCAGAGGAATGTAGGTAAAACATGCATCCCCCTGGATTGGACCCACAATTGTAAAATGTGATGCAACCATGTGATTGTGGCACCCCAAGGGTTAATGTGCCACAGTAACATCACATGGGTTCACTCCCCACACAACACTGGACACTACACTAGCACCTCTGGGCCAGGAGGGGGAGCTAAAACAGCTCCCTTATATACTCCGGGTCAAGAGGAAGTAGTTAGTTCAGTACATAGCAGTACTGTGAAGAGTTCAGTTCCTGGGAGAACTGAGAGAGAGACTGTAGTGTAAAGAGGCTGCGTCAGGCTTCTCTACAGTCTGCTCCTTGATTCCAGGCCTAGTCAGGGTCTGAGGGAAGGAGTTCAGGAGATAGAGGAACACATCAGGGAGACCGAGTGACTTTCCAACTCGCCCCGGAGGAGCGCACAGACTGGATACCGGATCCGAAACTGTTACTGACACACGCAGCACAGTAAACACCGGAATAGTGAAGGTTGTAGATCTACACTGTACCTCAGGGAAGCAACATGGCGGGGTCAGAAGCACACAGAAGACTCAAGTTGCCTAGCAAAGGGGATACCTGTGAGGAGAGACAGTGCCAGCAGCTCAGCTAAGGCAGCCGCAGGGCCACACACATAGTGCAGCAGTAGGAAGCTGAAGACCAGGACAGGGTGGAAGCAACCCGGCCCCGGTACAGACTCCGTGGACAATTGTCTGTAAAGGACATCTGCAGTAAAGCTTTGGAAAACTTCAGAATCTTGAGTGTGTGTGATCCTTGTACTCAATCCTACTCCCCATTACAAGCAGCTACCGTCTCCACTATCATCCCTTTCCTGCAACATCTATAGCATCCATCAAAGACTTTAATTACCACTGCCCCGGGGAACCAGGCTCTACCTGCGGAGAGTCGTTCCATCTAAAGCTGCCAAAGATCATCCCCGGAGGTTCTGCAGCAGCGGTGGTCACCCTGACCACAAACCGTGGGTGGTGTCACGACAAACATTATCCCCTGTATATATCCCCTTTTACTTGTGTGAACCCGGGACACAGTCTGGACCAGTACCTCCGTGACATCCCCAGCAGTACCCCAGTCCGGTAATTGCCTTTTTTTTGCTGGATCCGGTTGCAAAAGACATGCCCACTAGTGGGTGTGTCATATACAACTGGGTTTTGGGCATGCTCAGTCCTAAAACCCAGATCCTTACATTTGGATTCCGCTGGATCCAGGCTTCATAGAGCCACATTCAAATTGAACCCCGGATCCCGGTGTTCACGGTTTTGAAACGTGACTTTTGTCTCTGTGAAAAAATGTTCACACCTGGATCAGGGGAAATCGTACAGAACTGGATGCACCCATAAGTTCATAAAGCCCCATTGGAAGTCAAAGGGGATGAAAACGGGTGCATCCAGTTCCAGCTGGATTCACATGGATACCAAAAAACGGTAGTGTTAAACCAGCCTAAATTAGGTATTAACAAAGTGCAGATATAAAATGTCAATGCATGAGGTCTCTTCAGGGGATAATATCTTCCACAGGCGTATGGTTACTGCAACAGTAGTAATGCGTATGAACATATTGTATATGGTAGCAACCTAATATAAGGTACATGTGCCCAACATGCCTCCAAGTTAAACCATACAAAGAGATCTCATATAAATAACTTACCCAATTTATTCAAGTAATGTGGTATAGGTCAAAATATTGAGACTCAGCCCAAAATGCGTTTCATGTTCTTTTTTAACAGCAGGGTCTGTTGTGCTGTGCGTTGTGACCTCTAAATATATCATAATGAATACTATGATAGCTGTCCCCAGGTGTGTGCACACCTCCATCACGACCCGGAAGTAATGTATTGGACTCGGCAGCATTCCCAAGGTAGCTGCGCAGGATAGGAGAATACTCCCAGACCAGTGGTATCACTGGACAGACACAGTCCCATTCTCGAAGCTGCCGGACGCAGACATCCGGTGCTCACGTATGGTCAAAGGAATGGCGGCCATCATCAAAGGACCTTATTAGAGTGGATCCAAGGGACAGTGCTGCATCACACTCACCATCCAAAAGAAAAACCCAGGAGTAGGTAACAGCAGTGCACAAGTAAGATTGTTGTGTTTCTTACAAAAAGAGAAGGACAGGACATGGGCCCTGGGGGAACACAGGGAAGATGAGCATAATTGTAGATTTTTTTAATGTGTGCAGCACGATGGAGCATTATGTGTACCAAGATGAGGCCAGGATGGGGACATATATACTTGGAGAAGGGACAGATATAGCAGATTGAGAACCGTCATGTTGTATATTATCTGGAGGCTGCTGCTGGGCTATATGGAGCATCTGCTGGGCTATATGGAGCCTCTGCTGGGCTATATGAAAGTTGTTGCTGGGCTATATAGAGACTGCTGGTGGAATATATGGAGGCTGTGCTGGGCTATATGGAGGCTGCTGCTGGGCTATATGGAGACTGTGCTGGGCTATATAGATCCTGCTGCTGTGCTATATCGAAGAAGTGCTGGGCTATATGGAAGCTGCTTCTGAGCTTTTTGGCAGCTGTGCTGGACTATATGTATGCTGTGTTGGGCTACATGGAGGCTGCTGCTGGGCTATATGGAGACTGTTCTGGGCTATATAGAGGCTGCTGCTGGGCTATAAGGGGACTGTGTTGGGCTATATGGAGGTGGCTGCTGGGTTATGTGGAAGCAGTGCTGGGCTATATGGAAGCTGCTTCTGAGCTATATGGCAGCTGTGCTAGACTATATGTAGGCTGTTGCTGGGCTGTATGGAGACAGTGTTGGGCTATATGGAGACTGTTGCTGGGCTACATGGAGACTGTGCTGGGCTATATAGAGGCTGCTGCTGGGATATATGTGGACTGTGTGTGGTTATATGGAGGCAGTTGCTGGGTTATGTGGAGGCTGCTGCTGGGCTATATATATATACAGTTAGGGCCAGAAATATTTGGACAGTGACACAATTTTCGCGAGTTGGGCTCTGCATGCCACCACATTGGATTTGAAATGAAACCTCTACAACAGAATTCAGGTGCAGATTGTAACGTTTAATTTGAAGGGTTGAACAAAAATATCTGATAGAAAATGTAGGAATTGTACACCTTTCTTTACAAACACTCCACATTTTAGGAGGTCAAAAGTAATCGGACAAATAAACATAACCCAAACAAAATATTTTTATTTTCAATATTTTGTGGCGAATCCTTTGGAGGCAATCACTGCCTTAAGTCTGGAACTCATGGACATCACCAAACGCTGGGTTTCCTCCTTCTTAATGCTTTGCCAGGCCTTTACAGCCGCAGCCTTCAGGTCTTGCTTGTTTGTGGGTCTTTCCGTCTTAAGTCTGGATTTGAGCAAGTGAAATGCATGCTCAATTGGGTTAAGATCTGGTGATTGACTTGGCCATTGCAGAATGTTCCCCTTTTTTGCACTCATGAACTCCTGGGTAGCTTTGGCTGTATGCTTGGGGTCATTGTCCATCTGTACTATGAAGCGCCGTCCAATCAACTTTGCAGCATTTGGCTGAATCTGGGCTGAAAGTATATCCCGGTACACTTCAGAATTCATCCGGCTACTCTTGTCTGCTGTTATGTCATCAATAAACACAAGTGACCCAGTGCCATTGAAAGCCATGCATGCCCATGCCATCACGTTGCCTCCACCATGTTTTACAGAGGATGTGGTGTGCCTTGGATCATGTGCCGTTCCCTTTCTTCTCCAAACTTTTTTCTTCCCATTATTCTGGTACAGGTTGATCTTTGTCTCATCTGTCCATAGAATACTTTTCCAGAACTGAGCTGGCTTCTTGAGGTGTTTTTCAGCAAATTTAACTCTGGCCTGTCTATTTTTGGAATTGATGAATGGTTTGCATCTAGATGTGAACCCTTTGTATTTACTGTCATGGAGTCTTCTCTTTACTGTTGACTTAGAGACAGATACACCTACTTCACTGAGAGTGTTCTGGACTTCAGTTGATGTTGTGAACGGGTTCTTCTTCACCAAATAAAGTATGCGGCGATCATCCACCACTGTTGTCATCCGTGGACGCCCAGGCCTTTTAGAGTTCCCAAGCTCACCAGTCAATTCCTTTTTTCTCAGAATGTACCCAACTGCTGATTTTGCTACTCCAAGCATGTCTGCTATCTCTCTGATGGATTTATTCTTTTTTTTCAGCCTCAGGATGTTCTGCTTCACCTCAATTGAGAGTTCCTTTGACCGCATGTTGTCTGGTCACAGCAACAGCTTCCAAATGCAAAACCACACACCTGGAATCCACCCCTGACCTTTTAACTACTTCATTGATTACAGGTTAACGAGGGAGACGCCTTCAGAGTTAATTGCAGCCCTTAGAGTCCATTGTCCAATTACTTTTGGTCCCTTGAAAAAGAGGAGGCTATGCATTACAGAGCTATGATTCCTAAACCCTTTCTCCGATTTGGATGTGGAAACTCTCATATTGCAGCTGGGAGTGTGCACTTTCAGCCCATATTATATATATAATTGTATTTCTGAACATGTTTTTGTAAACAGCTAAAATAACAAAACTTGTGTCACTGTCCAAATATTTCTGGTCCTAACTGTATATATATATATATATATATATATACATACAGTATATATATTATCTGGATGTTATTTAACTATTTAAAGGCTGCTGCAAGGCTATATATATAATATGGAGGCTGTGCTGTACATATTATTTGAAAGCTGTACTGTAATATAATATGGAGACTGTGCTATATATATTATTTGGAGGCTGTGCCGTATATATAATATGAAGGCTGTGCTGTATATATTATTAGGAAGCTGTGCTGGACTATACATAACATCTGCAGACTGCTGCTGTTCTGTATATATTATATGGAGGCTGTGCCGTATATAGCATTTGGAGGCTGTGCTGAATATATAATATGGAGGCTGTGCTGGGCTATATTTATTACTAGCTGTAGAGCCCAAGATTCCTCAGGCATAGTATCTAACTATTATTAGTAATGGAATAAAACTGATATCATAATAGTTTGTTAGCTAATTACCTTTTGAGTTAAGTCACTGTATTTGTGCAGTATTTGTGTCCCTGAGCTCTGCTTGTGGATTTGCATTTGATTCATTCTATTGTGACATACACACATACATACATACACACACATGCATACATAAACTCAGCTTTATATATTAGATATGGAAGGAGATGAGGTTGCATTATGATATATGGAGGGCTATGAGTCTGCATTTAGCTACATGGAGGCTAAAAGGCTGCATTATGCTATATAGAGTGCTATGAGGCTGGATTATGCTACATAGAGGGCTATAAGGCTGCATTATATTATATCGATAGTCCCACTCCACAAAGAGAAGTGGCTATGAGGAGTGGGAGTTGCTATGTCGAGTGAGTGTGGCTATGCAGAGTGGGTGGGGCTATGTGGAGTGGGCTGAGCTATAACATACACACACATTCATACACTCAGATTTCTAGGCTGATCTGAGCTGTATATGGAGGCTGCTTCTGGGTGGACACAGCCTCTAAAAAATATATACAGCCTGACACAGCCTACAAATAATAGAAACAGCCCAGCATAGCCTCCAAATAATATATACAGCAGAGTCTCCAAATATTATATATACAGACTAGCAGCCTTTATGCTATATATACAGCCTAGCAGTCTCCATATTATATATACAGCCCAGCAGCCTCTGTATTATATATACTGCCCTGCACAACCATTATATTATATATACAGCCCACTCAGGAGCCTCTATATTATATAGTCATAGCCTGCAGCTTTTATAATATATTCATGAATTGTGCTATGTGTAAAAGGGGCCCTCTGGGGCTGTTTCACCCAGGACCCACAAAAACCTGGAGCCAGCCCTGCCACAACCTACTGACATTCTCCTCCCTCTCCTCTCCTTGTGCGCAACTCCCACTCTACAAACCTTCTCATTGTCACAGAGATCTCAAACATTTTGACTTGCATACGCACTCTAACTCCCTTCTCCCTCTCACAGACATACCTTATTACATGACACAGATGCTGTTGCCACTTTGTATAACACCATTTAGCCGCCCCCCTCATGCAAAGCAAAACTCGCACAATTAACAGGCAACCCTGAAATATCAGCCTGACTAAAGAACTGAGATGGGCTTTCAGGGTTGCTGAGTGGAGATTGAAGAGTTCCCACTCTGCTGAGCACTTCGTTGCATACAAGCAGTCCCTCACCAACCTCCACACTCACTGTCGCAAAACAAACTTACTTCTCACCTCTCAAATCCTCCCTGTCTCCCAACCCCAAACAGCTATTCAGCACTTTCAATTCTCTCCTCTGTCCCCTAGCACCTCCTCCTCTCCTCTTATCTCTGCTGAAAACTTTGCCTCTTTCTTCAAGCATAAGATTGAGAACATCAGAGACATGTTTGACCTGCAGTTCCCAGAGCACCTTGACAGAAGATAAGCTCTCCTCTCTAATGTCAAGATCACATCTCACCACCTGCATGCTTGACTGACTCCCATCCCACCTCATCCCCTACCTCGCCATAGTCTTCATTTCAACCCTAACACATATATTCAACCTTTCACCCTTCACCAGTGTCTTCCCCTCATCCTTTAAACATGCCTCGATAACACCCATCCTCAAAATGCCCTCCCTCAACCCATCCTCTATATCTAGCTATTGCCCCATATCACATCTCCCTTACGCCCCAAATCTGGTGGAACAACATGTCCATCTTGAACTTTCCTCCCACCTCTCCTCTTGCTCCCTTTTTGACCAGTTACAATCTGGCTTCTGACTAGAGATGAGCCACCACCCTAGTGTTCGAATTTGTCGAATTGGGGGTGTGTTCATCGAATGTTCATCGATTGTTCATCGAACATCGTCAAACACCATTGAAAACAATCGCAGGCAAACACAAACGCATACAGACACATAGAAAACACCTTCTAAGGTATCAAAAAGGTGACAAACTACTCAGAAGACACAACAAACACATGGAAAAGTGACAAGTACATATAAAAATAGGAAAAGAAAAGAGCTGGATGAGTAAAAGGAGGAGGAGACACAGATATAGGCAAGTCATGCCCTTCTAAAATCATGTCAAACACATTTAGGGGACTCCAAGAGTCTCCATTTTTAACAAAAATTTGGGCACAGACACCACTTATGTGGCATCAATTGCCCCACAGTTGCAAATTTAAATGGTTACAGTCATGAAGCACAATCAAAAATCCACAAGCCTTTAGTATCCCCAGGATAACACAGGGGTAGAAAAGTCCTTGTGCATCCATGACTTGTTCATCTTAATGAACGTTAGTCTGTCCACATTCTGGCTGGACAGACGCGGGCGCTTATCTGTCAGCACACCACCAGCAGCGCTTAAGACATATTCGGAGAGAACGCTGGCTGTGGGGCACGACAGGATCTCTAAGGAGTGAATGGTGAGCTCAGGCCATTTTTCCAGCTTCCAATAGGACAAAGTACCTCGTGGTCCGAGCTGCTGTGTTCGTATGAGGAAGGAGTTTGGGATATGACTCTGAAACGCGTCGGAAAATAAACAGCTACTACTATACCCAGACATTCCGCTGTTTCTGGTTTTTACATCATACGAACACAGCAGCTCGGACCACGAGGTACTTTGTCCTATTGGAAGCTTATTGTGACCACAGTGACCTGTGGAGGTACGGTCCTGGCAGCAGCTGTATTGTTCTGAGCGATCACGCCGGTTGTGTGCTACACAACCCTATCAGGTGAGCAGTTCCTAAATTTCACCTTAATAATCCTGTCTCCTAAGGATAAGACCCTATGTTGCGCATTCTCACCCCTTTCTTAGATTTTTCCAGCTTGGCAGCCCAAAATGAGCAAGGTTCCAGTTCCCCATTCATGGCATCGATGTTCACTTGGAGATACTCCTGTGAGATTCACTCTGTGTACCACTGGTGTTTTGTGGAAAAGCAGATCTAAGATTGTGTAACAGCCTCTGCTGATACCATTTCATGTGTGCCTCCCTTTCTATGGCATATAAAAGGAGGGAACAGGGCTGCAACAGTCTGGTTAAAAGTAACAAGGGTGCATCCGCACAGGGATAAGAAAAATAGTCAAAAAGAGGGAAAAAGGTACCCCTGTATAGCGAAGCACAACCAAAGAGACGTATTTCAATGCATGTGAGATTTATTAAATAATTAAGTGTATAATGGCATAAAAGAGCCAAAGAGACATATAAAAACAATTAAAACAAAAACTGGTCCGGACCAGCCCTACCCTCTGTATAAGGCATATATATTACCAAATAAACCCCAAAAGATCATACAAGGGAACTATACAAGTATAGTAGGGTAATATAAGGTACATAAGTGCACAATCAAATACAGTCAATAATCGATGTAAAAAAAGGGGGGGGGGGGGTAGTAACATGTGGTCAGTGGCACTTGTAACATTATAACAGGGACATCATACAGAAAATAATGGAAACATCAAACAGTGTCCTCAATGGGTTAACACATGATATGTAACGATACAATTAACAGTGAAGGAAGATCACAAAACCTCACCAAGGAACACAGTCATGAAGGAATGTAAAACAGTTTCCAATAACATTGTAGTCTAGTTATACAAGGGAACCACATATGAAACATGAATGTCCAGGAGGAATAGGGAGATAAAACGAGTTACCAAGTGCCAATTGCCAATTGCCCACAGAGGGGGAGAGCAGGTCCGGCCAGGCCCCACGCGTATCGCCAAACGGCTTCGTCAGGAGCTAGTGTGGATATCACATTAGGGCTCATTTATAGGATAATGCCAGGTGTAAGCTAAGTGGATATTATCCGTAACATCCGGTATCTCCCAGCGGGGAGATTGTGTGCAGGGTGGACCAGGGAGCCTCCAGCGTCATATCCGGTGACGCGGCGCCAGCCAGTATGTCAATTACCTGGTTGGCGCCCACGTCATATCCGGGACCGCGGGAGAGAGGAATAGGTTATAGAGAACACGGGCCAGGAGTATACCAGCGTCACTTCCGGTGACGCGGCGCCAACCATATGTGTGAAGTCTCTGGTTGGCGCCCGCGTCACATCCGGAACCGCGGTGCAGAAGGGAGGGCGAAGTAATCAATAGGTCTGCAGCATGAATGCAGGGAGAGTCGACCAAGGGCATAATGGCCCTGAGAACCCCGTGTGGCAGTAGTGTCACATATGGGACAGGGCTACCAGAATGTCTAAAAAAGAAATGTATAGGAGAATGTGTAACCTAGATAAAAAAGGATGAAGGGAAGGTGAATTACAAGTAACGGAGAGTAACCATATAGAGAATAGAGATGCAGATCAGCATAATATGATTACTCATATTAATATTATTATTAAATATGGAGCCCTGATGGAGCTGAAAGACAGTCACGGGTAGATACAAAGAAGGCACACTAGGTAGGCACAGACCCAAGGGAGTAAATCAATAACAGGAGTCCACCATTAAAATGGATGAGTAAAATACTCAAATCCATTATCTAGAATCCATTCAGTTTCCAGAGTGGGGCGCAGAGACAGAAACAAGGATACATATAGGGTGCTCGCTCCTTCTTTTAAGCCATTGATATCCAGCGACATATTTGTAAGGCAGCCATCATTGAGCCACCATCCATGTAATAATAAATGTCTATGTATCCATGAGGGGGAGAGCATCGATCCGACTTAGTCTCGTGAAGGCGGCTGTTAAATGATGAGGAAGAGTCTTCAAGAAAGTATTCCATCTATGCAAGTTGTTTGAAGTGTGTCGATCATCACGTAGTATATAATTGCGGATTTTAGATGATGCTCCATATAGAAAGAAGGTAGCAACTAGTGATGGGCGAATCCTACATTACTCGGACTCGCTTGACTCTACCGAGTCCGAGCCCGGGACTCGCTACTCGTAGCGAGTCTAGCGAGTCCAATGTTAATGAATGGGGAAGCGAATAATAGCGAGTAATGTGTGATTTAAAAATCGCATATGTGTGTCGGAAAGCGCTCGCATTGCCGTGTCGGAAGCCCCACTGGCAACTGTATTTTGCTGCTGTCTCCGAGGCCAAAGTCGCATGTGTTGGAGGCGAGGCAAGCGACTTTCTGCAGCAAACCCCATGCTTTGTGCAAACAGGAAATAAGCCGACTCGAGCTTCCTGGCTGGACGCGCAGAAAGTCACAGCGAGGAAGCATGGCTCCTGTCGACACCCTGCAATTAATTGCTCTGGTGGAGGCTCGGCCCCTGCTTTGGCTGCCCACTGACCCTGCATATGGGGATAATGTCCAGCGGACTACGGCCTGGAGGGAGATCGCACAGGGCGTTTTCCCAACGTTTCATCGTTGTGGCCATGATGTGCAGACCAATATGGGTGAGTTAAATGTGTTCACACGTTATATTGCATTTACCGTATATAGTCGTGTATAAGCCGACCCGTGTATAAGCCGACCCCCCTACTTTAGCCCCAAAAAAGTGGGAAACCATATTGACCGCCATTCTTGTATACAGCGGCTATCACTGTTAGACATCCCCCCAGCAGAGTATACAGCTCCACCTGCAGAGTATACAGGGCCCCCCAGTGTGTATATATGCCACCGATATTAGGGTATACAGCCCCCCCGTGGGTACACAGGTCCCCCAAGACTGGGTATACATGGCCCCCAGTGGTTATACAGGGCCCTCATAGTAGGGTCTACAGCCCCCCCGTGGGTATACAAGACCCCAGCAGTGGGTATACAGGGCCCCGTGGGCATACAGGGCCCCCATAGTAGGGTATACAGGGCCCTCAATGTGTTATAATGCGCCGTTGCATGGTTGCCTATATTTGCATGGGTTCACAATAGTACACTTAGTTTAAGGGCTGTTCCTCCTGGCTCTGAAGGCCAGGGGGTTGGGTGTATATAAATACCACTAATGAGCGGAGTCTGGTGCCCGCACTATTACATTCTCTATGCGTTGACATGTGCCCTGCCCCATTTGTGATTGTGGCCACGTGAGCTCAATGTCCGTAATGCTGTTGATGATGTTCCACACTGTCGTTTCCATGTGCCTTGTATACACATTTCACACACAACATCATTAAAATGTTATTGTTGATTTGTACACATACTTTTAGTGTTTCAAATGTTAAAGAGGTCTAAACCCGGTTTGAAATCATTTCACAGTTGACCACATTATGAAGCGCTGGAGGAGCTGCCGCGACCAATTTAAGCGGCAACACCGGAGGATCATGGAGGGGGGCCCGGAAGCTGGTCACGGGATCATATATTGCCACTATGAACGGCTGTCATTTCTGGAACCGGTGGCCCGTATGCCAAGGTATGTGTCTGCCGCACTGTTGTTTACTATTATTGTTATTATTATTTTTTAATATAGCGCCATTAGGTTCCATGGCACTTTACATGAGGATAAGGGTTAACGACAAAAAACAGTACATGAAGACAATCAGGTCATACAGGTACAAGAGGAGAGGACCCTGTCCACGAGGGCACACAATGTACGTATGAAGCTCTATAATGAGTGTGCTGGTTTACATACCCACACAGGGGTTTGTTTCTGCCATGGTGCAACACAATTCTATTACCTTTGGCAATGATCCAGGACATACACATTTATAGTCACATTGTGACGTTTGGACAAATAAGCAATGTTCTGCAGGGTGGTCAGACACAATGTTCCGTGACCTCACAATTAGCTATTATTGTTGGCATGTTTGTGGAACAAAGCCATGTTCTTCCCTCCAATGGCCTCTAAGGTGTGTGGCCCTGTCTGGTTTGCCTGTCATAAGCCTCAGTTGTATCAGTTCCTAATGGCCTCGACTTGCATAAGGGCCACATACATCCCTACACATTTAGTTGTGGGTGTTTTTTTTCAGCAAAATAACGTTGCAAGGATATACCCCTTTTGCACTAAACTGTTTGTACACCATCCCAGATTGCTGACACATTCACACACATTTCAGAACATACCCTGTATCACTACAAATATGTGTGGTTCAGTTTTCCCATGGGTTTATTTGGGGCTGCAAGGTGATGGTGTAGATATTAGGGCCCACATGTGAATTTTACTTTTTTTGTCGTTAACTCATGGCCACATTACGAATCCTCCGGAAAAGATAGCGTATTAATGCTGTATTAAATCAAACTAAAGAGGGCCATATTTTAAGTGCAACAGCCTTTTATGTCCAAGGTCCTTTAGGAAACCCGAGGTTTGTCCTTGCTGTTCCCGTTTTTTTTGTTCGGCCCCGTTGGAATAACTAAAACTGTCCATCTGTGCATACCACCTTGTTTGGCACCAACAATGTGTGACCTGCTGCTCAAAGACAACCCCATACTCTATGTCCATTACAGTCGTTTCAAATCCCAAGCCATCTGTTTGGTGTGTTTTATTTACCAAGACATTCCTGATTAGCATACATGGCAGCAACAAGGAGTGTAGGCCACTAACGCCAAATGCTCATGTGTCACCTATGCTGCAGGACTCCATTTCCTGTCTTGCTCACCTGCCCTATAGATCTGGGTTATGTGCATTGAGACCAAGGCCGTCCACACTGTGTGTTTTTGTGTCCATCTGATGGCAAACAACCCTGAATAATGTGTTTGCCTCACAGTGTCAGGCTATAGCTTTGTCCACATAAAGTTTCCACAAAAAGTCAAAACAATAGTTGTGGCCACTAATATGTCTTCAAGTGACTACATAGCTGTCCTGCCTAAGTCAGGGCACAGTGTAATAGTGCAGACTAATTTTAAAATTTGTAATGTAATGGCAAAAAATCGTGGAGCAACAGTACCCACACATACAATATAGTTTGAGGCATGAGCCAAAAATGTCATTAATTTATTTGCTGCAATTCCATCTTAAGGGCAACAATGAAAAGACACAGAATACACAGATACACTGAGTCAAAAAAGCGTGCACATGTTATGTTTGGCCTATGGTTTTGTTTCCAAAGTCAACCCATTCACCAAATGTTTTTTATATTTACCCACAGAGCTGCTCACTTTCGGAGGCGGCGTTGGAACCCGCCACCACAGCTTCCTGAGGAGGGGAGGGAGGCCCCTCAACCCCCACCAGATGAGGAGGAGGGAGTAGCACCACCACCACCACCGCCACCACCGCCACCACCACCACCACCGCCACCACCACCACCACCACCACCACCGCCGCCACCACCACCACCACCTTTGGGGCCGCAGAGACAAGAAGAGGAGGATGAAGGGCCACACCAGCGCCCTCCAGTGCCGACTGCCAGCAGCAGTGTGGGGAGTCACTGGAACCCCAGCAGCCCTGCTCTGATCCCGGGGGCACCACAAGAACGCAGAGGACAGTGTAGTGCTGACTTTGCCCGCAGTCTCATACCGTTCTTGGATGACATTCCATTCGAGAGACGACTGCGGGCATGGTCAGCAATACACATTGTCCTCGATGCGTGTAGGCCCCCAAACCATCCTGGGCAGGTGTTTGATTTTTTGGAGGAGTGGCGGCTCAGCAGATCAAACATCCTGGACAGGGCCACACCCCGGGACAGGTATGTTGCGACCCAGAGGTGGTGTCCCAGAATCAGGGGCCTACCAAGCCAAGGCCAACCGGCCCAGATGCCCCAGCCTACAGGCTTCCAACCACTGGGTGAGGTACTGCATGGGGCCCTGGACCTACTCAACGAGCAGGGTGATGGTGCCACGTTACAGCCAAGGCCGGAGGATGCGGCAACCTACCACCAGCTGTAGACCCCTTTTTTTTTTTTTGTTTATTTTTTGTTCCTGTGCATTGCACAATTTGTTTGTTATGTTATTATTTGTTTTTACAAAGTTTAAACCCCAAAAAAAAAAAAAAAAAAAAAATCTGACATCTTTGCCATTATGGCGAAATAATACCCAGTTGACAAAAACTGCTTTGTGTCTGTCTTTTTTCAGGGAATGGATGTGTAGGTTTTTTTTGTGGGTGGGCTTAAAGTCATCATCATTAGCAAGTACTTTACGGCCCGCATAGCGCATGAAGGCACCTTGGTTATTATGTGGAAAATCATGACTGCACATACAAATGTTGCTGACAAATAAATAGTGCCTGTGTTTGTGGGGGGGTTACTTAATGACTCGGTATGGCAACAACACTGGGAACATAGATGCGATAGGCTGGGACGTCTACTTGCAACAGAGCGCGTCTACGCGTTATCTCCGTAGCGTACAGTGGGACCCTTCGCCATGCTCCAGCAGGATCTTAGTACAAGCCACGTTTTCGATGCAGGCATAGGCCTGTTGCCACAAAAAATTAGCCCAAGGGGCGAGATCAACTCTATTTTGAAGTTGAGGAGGGCGCGTGGCCCATACTATTTGCTTGTCCTGAGAGCATAGTCCAAGCAACGTATTCGATGCAGGTATAGGCTTGTAGCCTCAAAAAATTAGCCCAAGGGGCGAGATCAACTCTATTTTGAAGTTGAGGAGGGCGCGTGGCCCATACTATTTGCTTGTCCTGAGAGCATAGTACAAGCAACGTATTCGATGCAGGTATAGGCTTGTTGCCTCTAAAAATTACCCCAGGGGGCGAGATCAACTCTATTTTGAAGTTGAGGAGGGCGCGTGGCCCATACTATTTGCTTGTCCTGAGAGCATAGTACAAGCAACGTATTCGATGCAGGTATAGGCTTGTTGCCTCTAAAAATTACCCCAAGGGGCGAGATCAACTCTATTTTGAAGTTGAGGAGGGCGCGTGGCCCATACTATTTCCTTGTCCTGAGAGCATAGTACAAGCAACGTATTCGATGCAGGTATAGGCTTGTAGCCTCAAAAAATTAGCCCAAGGGGCGAGATCAACTTTATTTTGAAGTTGAGGAGGGCGCGTGGCCCATACTATTTGCTTGTCCTGAGAGCATAGTACAAGCAACGTATTCGATGCAGGTATAGGCTTGTTGCCTCAAAAAATTAGCCCAAGGGGCGAGATCAACTCTATTTTGAAGTTGAGGAGGGCGCGTGGCCCATACTATTTGCTTGTCCTGAGAGCATAGTACAAGCAACGTATTCGATGCAGGTATAGGCTTGTTGCCTCAAAAAATTAGCCCAAGGGGCGGGATCAACATTTTTAAAATTTATGCAAGGCACTTGAGCCAAACTATATGTTTTATTTCAGTTTGAGAAATGCCCACAATGCAGGCATAGGCTTGTTGCCTTAAAAAATTCAGCCAAGAGACTGTTTTGGATTGTTTGACATAATTCAACGGTCAAAAAACATCACAAGTGCATGCATTATTAAAGTAACATTACTGACACTGATTGTGTAGTTTTGTTGTCATGCAGCAAGTGTTGCAGGAACATTATTTATCCAATCTTCTTAGCAGAGGGACATTGTTTATCCTTTGTGTCAGAAGAGGACATAATGTTTAAACCGCACTGAGCCAAACGTAACAAATTTGAAAATGTCCCTCTAGGTTTGGGTACTGTCGTCTGAAGGGGTTAAGAACTTTGATGATATCCAGTCCTTGTTAAACTTAATGAGAGTGAGTCTGTCGGCATTTTCTGTTGTCAGCCGTGACCTTCTATCAGTGACAATTCCCCCAGCGGCACTAAAAACACGCTCTGATGTCACACTAGCAGCTGGGCAGGCCAGCAACTCCAAGGCATACAAAGACAGCTCAGTCCAAGCGTGAAGCTTGGAAACCCAGTAATTAAAGGGTACAGAGGGGTCGGTTAAGAAGCTGGTAGTGTCACACACATACTCGTTCAACATGTTTGACAATGTTTGTCTCCTAGACAAGGGGACCGTAGGCACAATCCGTTGCAGATTGGAAGGTCTGTTAAACATCGCCCAGTTGGTGGACATCTTACCACCACCTCTTCTTGACAATGTGGCAGTTTGTGTTCGAACCAAAGGCTGCTGTGGCAAAGAGCTGCTTGTTCGTGGTATAGCGGAGTCAGATGGTGAAATTGACATTAAATTGTCAACCACCACACTTTTGAAATAATCCATCGTTAAGCCCCTTGGTGACTGCAACAGCAGCGATGGAAACTTGTCTTTGTAGCGTGGGTCAAGGAATGTTGACAACCAGTAGAGGTCGCTGTCATAGATGTTAATGACGCGTGGATCCTGGGACAGACATTGAGACATGAAGTCAGACATGTGTGCTAGGCTACAAAGACTCATGTCTTCTGTGTCACCTGACTGATGAACAATAGGCATCATGGTCTCAAAATCGGTCTCCGCCTCCTGCTCTTCAGCCCACCCATGCTGTACCGACATAAAACTGGGGTTGGGAGTTCCATCAGGGTGCACCTCAGTACCATGGAGAAATAAATCGTCTTCATCTTCCTCATCACTGTTTTGTTCTGCAGCCAATGTTGCCGGCTGAAATTGGCTTTGCTGGCTCTGATCCTGGATGTTAAAATGTGGATCCATAGCCCTCTGCTGTGCCCTCAATGATTCTGTTTTAAGATTCAGGAGAGAATCTTTAAGCAAACACAGCATGGGGATGGTGAGACTAATAATGGACTCATCACCGCTGACCAGTTTTGTGCAGTAATCGAAGTTCTCTAGAACCTCGCAAAGGTCAGCGATCCAGACCCACTCCATCGTACCAATGTGTCTTGTATTACTTCCTGGGTGACGGGCATGTTGCAGCTGATATTCCGCTATAGCCCTCTGCTGCTCATTGAACCTAGCCAACATATGGAATGTAGAATTCCATCGTGTGGGCATGTCGCAAATTAATCTGTGTTTGGGCAAATTAAATTGCTGTTGAAGGGCAGATAGACTTGCAAGTGCCGTTGATGAATGTCGGAAATGTCCGCAATTTCTACGCACCTTCTCTAGTAGATCAGATAACTCTGGGTAATTTTTCAAGAATTTCTGAACTACAAGATTCAGTACGTGAGCCATGCAAGGCACGTGTTGAAGTTTACCGAGCTTTATTGCTGCAACAAGGTTTCGTCCGTTATCACTGACAACAAGACCTGCTTGTAGTTGCAGTGGGGCCAGCCACCCATCTGTCTGTTGTTTAACACCTTTCCACAGCTCGTTTGCAGTGTGAGGTGTGTCACCTAGACAGATGAGCTTAAGAAGAGCCTGTTGTCGCCTGGCTGATGCAGTACTGCAAAGCTCCCAACTTTGACGTGATGTGGCGGACAAATCAGCAGTGGTCAAGGAAGTTGAAGACGCACATTGTGTTGTAGAAGTATATGAGGCCGCGGACACCCGGAATGATGCTGTGCCCGCTATTCGTGGAGTTGGTAGGATCGCAGATATTCCACTATTACACTTTGGGACACTCTCGACAAGGTTGATCCAGTGAGCTGTCAGGGATATGTATCTGCCCTGTCCACAAGTACTTGTCCAGGTATCAGTTGTCAGGTGAACTTTTCCGCTCACAGCATTTGTCAGTGCACGCTTCAAGTTGTTAACCACGTGCAGATGTAGCGCGGGTATGGCAGTACGTGAAAAAAAATTGCGACTGGGGACAGTGTATCGTGGTGCTGCCACAGCCAACAACTCCCTAAAAGCCTCAGTATCAACAAGCCTAAATGGCAGCATTTCTACAGCTAACAGCTTAGAAATTTGCGCTGTCATTTGTCGAGAAAAAGGGTGTGTGGATGGGTGTTTCCGCTGCCTCTCATACAGCTGTGGAACAGACAACTGGACAATTGGCGCAGACTCACAAGTCACTTGACTACTGTCATATCTCTGGTCTAATGCAGCTTGTGGTGAGATCGTATGAGTAGGAGCTGCTGCATGAACAGTAGATGGTGAAGGACGATTCTGAAGTGGCATAACGGTGTTGAGGTCAGAAGGCCCTGCTGTCGAACCCTGATGGGCCAACCACTGACTAGGGTGCTTAAGAGTCATGTGTTTTCGCATACTGCTGGTGCTCAAGTTTACTTTGCCCTGGCCTCTGCTCAGCCTGGCATAGCAGATGTTACATATAACCACATTTGGTACTGATGGGCTATCTTTGAAAAATTTCCAGACAATGGATGTTCGTCCTTTAGGTTGTGGTGTAGGAACTGAAGGATGAGTCTGGCCAACACAAACTGTAGACACATTTTGGCCAACTGTTCTTAAAGTTGGGGCAACAGTTGGTACAGTTTGTGCAACAGTTGACACAATTTGGGCTACTGTTGTCACAGCTTGGATTCGGGATAAAGGAGTAAGCCTGGGTGCTTTAGGCGGTGGTACATAACCACTTTCCTCCTCCTGGCTGCTCTGTTGGCTCTGCATGTCAAGTGTCCAGGTTGGATCAGTGGTCTCATCATCCACCCCCTCCTCCTCAAAGTCATCTGGATAACGTGACTGGTCAGGCTGGCCAGATGAGATGTGTGTCTCATCATCATCATCATCCTCCACCTCCTGAGACGGCCTATGGCTTTGTTGAAAGGGACGTTCTTCAGGACGAGGTGAATCCAAACGTTGTCCATAGATGGAATGTACGTCTGGTTCAAGTATCTGTTCAGGCAGTGACAAAGAAAGGTCCGGTTGTCTGAATGGCTGATAAGAACCAAATAAATCTTCCGAATGCCCAAGTTCGCGGTCTAAATTTTCCTCCGTCTGGCGATGGCTTGAGGAAATAGGAAGATTTTGTGGATTAGATGACCCCGCGTTGTCAGTAGCGGCACTTGAATATGGTGTAAAGGATGATTGTGTGCTGCCAGAACCCGTGGTTGATGTCTTGTCAGCCATCCAAGATGTTATTTGGTCTTGATCTTCGGCCTCAAGACACGTTTCGGTTGAGTACTGGGAAATTTAGACAGCAGGAAGGTGGATCGATCAATCCTTGTCTGTCTACTTCTACCAGTGCCTTGTTGTTCACGACTGCTAGGGCCCCGACCTCGTCCCTGTCCCTTAGCAGACTGGTTTTTGGGAATTTGGTGTTTTTGGGACATTGTTGACAAATGCACAGCCACCGAGATGGAGTTTGGTGTTGCTGCAGGCGTCACTTACTGGCGGGTTAAGTGTGTGCTAACACTTGACAGTGAAGCACTACACTATTCCCTGAAAAAATTAGAAAGTGCGCACAGCCACCGAGATGGAGTTTGGTGTTGCTGTAGGCGTCACTTACTGGCGGGTTAAGTGTGTGCTAACACTTGACAGTGAAGCACTACACTATTCCCTGAAAAAATTAGAAAGTGCGCACAGCCACCGAGATGGAGTTTGGTGTTGCTGTAGGCGTCACTTACTGGCGGGTTAAGTGTGTGCTAACACTTGACAGTGAAGCACTACACTATTCCCTGAAAAAATTAGAAAGTGCGCACAGCCACCGAGATGGAGTTTGGTGTTGCTGTAGGCGTCACTTACTGGCGGGTTAAGTGTGTGCTAACACTTGACAGTGAAGCACTACACTATTCCCTGAAAAAATTAGAAAGTGCGCACAGCCACCGAGATGGAGTTTGGTGTTGCTGCAGGCGTCACTTACTGGCGGGTTAAGTGTGTGCTAACACTTGACAGTGAAGCACTACACTATTCCCTGAAAAAATTAGAAAGTGCGCACAGCCACCGAGATGGAGTTTGGTGTTGCTGTAGGCGTCACTTACTGGCGGGTTAAGTGTGTGCTAACACTTGACAGTGAAGCACTACACTATTCCCTGAAAAAATTAGAAAGTGCGCACAGCCACCGAGATGGAGTTTGGTGTTGCTGCAGGCGTCACTTACTGGCGGGTTAAGTGTGTGCTAACACTTGACAGTGAAGCACTACACTATTCCCTGAAAAAATTAGAAAGTGCGCACAGCCACCGAGATGGAGTTTGGTGTTGCTGCAGGCGTCACTTACTGGCGGGTTAAGTGTGTGCTAACACTTGACAGTGAAGCACTACACTATTCCCTGAAAAAATTAGAAAGTGCGCACAGCCACCGAGATGGAGTTTGGTGTTGCTGTAGGCGTCACTTACTGGCGGGTTAAGTGTGTGCTAACACTTGACAGTGAAGCACTACACTATTCCCTGAAAAAATTAGAAAGTGCGCACAGCCACCGAGATGGAGTTTGGTGTTGCTGCAGGCGTCACTTACTGGCGGGTTAAGTGTGTGCTAACACTTGACAGTGAAGCACTACACTATTCCCTGAAAAAATTAGAAAGTGCGCACAGCCACCGAGATGGAGTTTGGTGTTGCTGTAGGCGTCACTTACTGGCGGGTTAAGTGTGTGCTAACACTTGACAGTGAAGCACTACACTATTCCCTGAAAAAATTAGAAAGTGCGCACAGCCACCGAGATGGAGTTTGGTGTTGCTGTAGGCGTCACTTACTGGCGGGTTAAGTGTGTGCTAACACTTGACAGTGAAGCACTACACTATTCCCTGAAAAAATTAGAAAGTGCGCACAGCCACCGAGATGGAGTTTGGTGTTGCTGCAGGCGTCACTTACTGGCGGGTTAAGTGTGTGCTAACACTTGACAGTGAAGCACTACACTATTCCCTGAAAAAATTAGAAAGTGCGCACAGCCACCGAGATGGAGTTTGGTGTTGCTGCAGGCGTCACTTACTGGCGGGTTAAGTGTGTGCTAACACTTGACAGTGAAGCACTACACTATTCCCTGAAAAAATTAGAAAGTGCGCACAGCCACCGAGATGGAGTTTGGTGTTGCTGCAGGCGTCACTTACTGGCGGGTTAAGTGTGTGCTAACACTTGACAGTGAAGCACTACACTATTCCCTGAAAAAATTAGAAAGTGCGCACAGCCACCGAGATGGAGTTTGGTGTTGCTGTAGGCGTCACTTACTGGCGGGTTAAGTGTGTGCTAACACTTGACAGTGAAGCACTACACTATTCCCTGAAAAAATTAGAAAGTGCGCACAGCCACCGAGATGGAGTTTGGTGTTGCTGTAGGCGTCACTTACTGGCGGGTTAAGTGTGTGCTAACACTTGACAGTGAAGCACTACACTATTCCCTGAAAAAATTAGAAAGTGCGCACAGCCACCGAGATGGAGTTTGGTGTTGCTGTAGGCGTCACTTACTGGCGGGTTAAGTGTGTGCTAACACTTGACAGTGAAGCACTACACTATTCCCTGAAAAAATTAGAAAGTGCGCACAGCCACCGAGATGGAGTTTGGTGTTGCTGCAGGCGTCACTTACTGGCGGGTTAAGTGTGTGCTAACACTTGACAGTGAAGCACTACACTATTCCCTGAAAAAATTAGAAAGTGCGCACAGCCACCGAGATGGAGTTTGGTGTTGCTGCAGGCGTCACTTACTGGCGGGTTAAGTGTGTGCTAACACTTGACAGTGAAGCACTACACTATTCCCTGAAAAAATTAGAAAGTGCGCACAGCCACCGAGATGGAGTTTGGTGTTGCTGCAGGCGTCACTTACTGGCGGGTTAAGTGTGTGCTAACACTTGACAGTGAAGCACTACACTATTCCCTGAAAAAATTAGAAAGTGCGCACAGCCACCGAGATGGAGTTTGGTGTTGCTGTAGGCGTCACTTACTGGCGGGTTAAGTGTGTGCTAACACTTGACAGTGAAGCACTACACTATTCCCTGAAAAAATTAGAAAGTGCGCACAGCCACCGAGATGGAGTTTGGTGTTGCTGCAGGCGTCACTTACTGGCGGGTTAAGTGTGTGCTAACACTTGACAGTGAAGCACTACACTATTCCCTGAAAAAATTAGAAAGTGCGCACAGCCACCGAGATGGAGTTTGGTGTTGCTGTAGGCGTCACTTACTGGCGGGTTAAGTGTGTGCTAACACTTGACAGTGAAGCACTACACTATTCCCTGAAAAAATTAGAAAGTGCGCACAGCCACCGAGATGGAGTTTGGTGTTGCTGCAGGCGTCACTTACTGGCGGGTTAAGTGTGTGCTAACACTTGACAGTGAAGCACTACACTATTCCCTGAAAAAATTAGAAAGTGCGCACAGCCACCGAGATGGAGTTTGGTGTTGCTGTAGGCGTCACTTACTGGCGGGTTAAGTGTGTGCTAACACTTGGCAGTGAAGCAGCACACTAGTCCCTGAAAAAATTAGAAAGTGCGCACAGCCACCGAGATGGAGTTTGGTGTTGCTGTAGGCGTCACTTACTGGCGGGTTAAGTGTGTGCTAACACTTGACAGTGAAGCACTACACTATTCCCTGAAAAAATTAGAAAGTGCGCACAGCCACCGAGATGGAGTTTGGTGTTGCTGTAGGCGTCACTTACTGGCGGGTTAAGTGTGTGCTAACACTTGGCAGTGAAGCAGCACACTAGTCCCTGAAAAAATTAGAAAGTGCGCACAGCCACCGAGATGGAGTTTGGTGTTGCTGTAGGCGTCACTTACTGGCGGGTTAAGTGTGTGCTAACACTTGGCAGTGAAGCAGCACACTATTCCCTGAAAAAAATTATTAAGTGCGCACAATTAGTCGCAGAAGTAGGTGGCGTACGTGCTATTTGCAGCTAGGAGAGCAGCAACGCACTGTTCTGCCACAGACAAAATAACGCTGAAGGGGTTTTTAGGACCCAAAATCTATCAGCTGGCAAAAAATTGTAAATAGTACCTCAGCTAAGCCTCTCACTTCAGCTATTAGAACAGCTGAGTGAGTAAGCGAAGCTATGAGGTCGCTCCTGTGAACACTGTAAAGGCTGCAGCTCCCTGCTTCCCTGCCTGCCTACAGTGTCACTGTACACAGTACTCCTCTGTCCTCCTGCTAGCTCTCACAAGAGCTGTTTGGGGTTAATATAAGGAATCTTGAAGTTCCCTACACTCACTGACAATCCCTATGATCTGCTCCAGAATCTACCTCACCCTGTTCTAGCTCAGATCTTCAGAGAAATGTGCTCAAAATGGCGGTGGCAAGGCTTATATACAGCCTTGCCTGTCATCGATGACATAGCCATCACGATGGACAGAAGCCAATCATAGTAATGCCACAAGAAGAGGGCTGTGGCATTACTGAATAAGATTGGCTAACATCCTTGTCCATCTTCACAAGTTTGTCTGACCTAACACGCTAGGCTGTCTCGGAAGATTTGTCGGAACATAACAGATTCTGTATTCGCGAGTCCCGAATACAGAATACAGGACTCGGATTCGTAGACTCGCTAGGATTCGCTAGGAGTCGCTACGACTCGCTCGGAATCGCTACTTACAGCGGGTATCCGTGAAGCGGTGCCATTCTCTAAACGATTTGGGGGAGATTCAACCTACATAGCGATGTGATATAGCGAGTCTCGCTAGTAAAACTAGGATTCCCATTTACTTGCATTGGACTCGCTACTTTGCGAGTCCTCGCTGGGAAACTCGCCGAGTAGCGAGTCCTGCGAGTCCCTTACTACTCGCCGAGTAACGAGTCCTAGCGAGTAGATTCGCCCATCACTAGTAGCAACCATGTAATCTGTTGATCCCAGGGAACGTACCTATAGAAAAACATATATAAAAGAAATAAGTAGAACAGTGCAGTGAACAAATAAAGGCTAGGAGGCAAATTTAGTCACCTAGGAATCCAGAAAAAAGGAGCTCCTCATTCAAACCATGGGGACGGACTGTGTGGAGTTCAAAGATCCAACGGGCTTCGCATTGAAGTAATTTGTTACCCAAGTAATCACAACGGCCGGTGCCCATAATCCTCTGTAGGCCAAAGGTACGCAGCCCATTGGACCTCCCATGATGAAAGTCCAAAAAATGGGCTGCCACAGGTTTGAGATATTGGCCGTTAGCTCGAGTATTGGCCGCTAGATTGATGGTAGAAATGTGGCTCTGAATCCGCTTGCGCAGTTCCTGCGATGTTTGGCCAATATAAAGTTTATTACATGGGCAGGCCAAGGCGTAAATCACGTTGCGTGTCTTACAGTTGATATAATTTCTTAGAGGGAAGTTCTTATTGGTAGATGGATCGGTGAAGAAGTCTCTAGTAGGGATCATCATAGGGCATATATTACATGTTCCACAGGGGAAAGAACCCTTAAGTCGAATACCCCTATTGAGTCTAGTGGTTGGACGTACAAAGTGGCTTCTAGTGAGTAAGTCGCTAAAGTTGGGTGCACGTCTAGCTGACAAGGAAGGAAAGGGACCAATCAAATCTGCCACCAATTTATCCTG
>JARQOC010000006.1:164213029-164356424 GCA_033576535.1 Allobates femoralis
GCAGATCACTGGCTCACACCGCTGAACCTACAGCCAGGCATGGTCGTGTGTGACAATGGCCGGAACCTTGTGGCGGCTCTGAGGCGAGGCAAGCTGACACATGTTCCATGCGTGGCCCATGTGCTCAACCTCGTGGTTAAGCAGTTTATTAAATCCTACCTGGAGCTGTCTGATCTGCTCGTCTGCCGCCTGTGTGCCCATTTCAAAAAGTCACCTACTGCTTCTGCCAGCCTTGCCGGCTTTCCTCGGCGTGTGCAGCTTCCGGCTCACAGACTGGTGTGTGATGTCCCCACACGTTGGAATTACACACTGCACATGTTGGTCAGGATTTGTGAGCAGAAGAGGGCAGTTGTTGAGTACCAGCATCAACTAGGCCGTTGGTATACGGTTCAAACTCCACACATAAGACCTCAGGAGTGGACATGGATGTCCCACATATGTATTGTCCTCCAAAACTTTGAGGACTCCACCAAGATGGTGAGCGGCGACAACGCCATCATTACTGTCACCATCCCGCTTCTCTGTCTTCTAAAGCGCTGTCTGCTCAAAATCAAAGACGATGCATTGCAGGCGGAGCAGGATGACTTGCAGCAAGAATCCGTACTGGGTGATTACACACAGCCCAACCTCATCTCATCCCAACGTGCATTGGAGGACTATGACGAGGAGAATGAAGAAATGGAACTACTTTCATTCGAAATTGATGGTATTACATGCACAACCGTCAGACCGTCGGTTGAGCGTGGATGGCCAGAGAACAGGGGAGAGGAGGAGGTCAGCATGGCCAGTCTATTGGTGGGGACCCAGACGTCTTGACTGTTAACAGTCTGGCGCACATGGCTGACTTTATGTTACGCTGTCTGTGTCGTGACCCTCGTGTTATCAAGATCTTGGCGGACACTCATTACTGGTTGGTGACACTTTTAGACCCATGCTACAAAAAGAACTTTATTTCTCTTATTCCCGAAGCGGAGAGGTCTCTAAAAATGCTGCAGTACCAGAAGGCCATAGTGGCGGAATTATTTAAAAAATTCCCTTCTGAAAACGCTAGCGGCAGAGGTCACGATTCAGTGGACAACCAAGGCGTCCGGCAGAGAGAGTCACAAGTCCAATCCAGCAGAGGTAGGGGAACACTCTCAAAGATCTGGGATACTTTTCTCAGCACCTCCCGTGCCACAGGCTCTGAGGTGCGAGGTAGTGTCACAAGGAATGCAAAGTTTGCAAAGATGCTGAGGGAGTACCTTGCCGATCGTACTAAAGTGCTCCTAGACTCCTCTGTGCCTTATTATTATTGGGTATCCAAGCTGGACACGTGGCAGGAATTGGCTCTCTATGCCTTGGAAGTCCTGGCCTGCCCTGCCACTAGCGTTTTGTCAGAGCGTGTTTTTAGTGCCGCAGGTGGAATCATTACAGATAAACGCACCCGCCTGTCAATTGAAAATGTTGACAGGCTGACTTTAATCAAGATGAACAAGGGTTGGATTGTGCCTGACTTCACCACACCACCACCAAATGATAGCGGAATTTAAATTTTGTGCCGGTAGATTCCCATGCACCTCCGCACACCCACACATCGTTACAGACTTCATGTGTTTGGCTACTTGCTGTACTGCTCCTCCCTCTCCTCATCTGCCACCATCATATAATCAGTGTGACCGTGGTTCATGATGCCACACAACCATAATTTTTTTAGATCATATTTATGATGATGATGCACCTAACTGTTCTAAAGTTAGGCATTAGTTTTATGTATATCCCCAGGGGTAAATGTTTTAGTCCATGCTTCCAGAATGGGCATTACAAGTACAGGAGACCCGCTCCTTTGTAATGGGAACATTTTTTAGAGGCTCTCCTCCATGTTTCTTCCCAGGGGCATCGCAATGCCTACCAATTTTTGGATTCCCTGCCTATGGCAATCCTACAAAAGACCCAACTGCTTCAAATGGGCACATTATTGAAAAAGGCTCTCATGCACGTCTCTATCCAGGGGCATTGACGTGCTACATAATTTTTGACTTCCCTGACTAGGGAAATACTACAGCAGACACACTTGCTTATAATGGGCACTTTTTTTTGGCAAAGCCCTCATGCATGCCTCTATCCAGGGGCATATTGGTGTTTCCCAATTTTTTGGCTTCCCTGCCTAGGGAAATACTACAGAAGACACACTTGCTTACAATGGGCACATTTTTTTAAAAAGCCCTCATGCACGCCTCTATGCAAGGGCATCTTGGTGCCTCCAGACCTTTGGCTTCCCTGCCTAGGGCAATACTAAAAAAGACACACTTGCGTACAATGGGCACATGTTTTTTAAAAGGCCCTCATGCACGCCTCTATCCAGGGGCATATTGGTGCCTCCCAATTTTTGGCCTCCCTTCCTAGAGCAATACTAAAAAAGACGCACTTGCTTACAATGGGCACATTTTTTGAAAAAGCCCTCATGCACGCCTCTATGCAGGGGCATCTTGGTGCCTCCAAACCTTTGGCTTCCCTGACTAGGGAAATACTACAGCAGACACACTTGCTTACAATGGGCACATTTTTTTAAAAGGCCCTCATGCACGCCTCTATCCAGGGACATATTGGTGTCTCCAAACCTTTGGCTTCCCTGCCTAGGGCAATACTAAAAGAGACACACTTGCTCACATTTCGCACATTTTTTGAAAAAGCCCTCATGCACGCCTCTATGCAGGGGCATCTTGGTGCCTCCAAACCTTTGGCTTCCCTGACTAGGGAAATACTACAGCAGACACACTTGCTTACAATGGGCACATTTTTTTAAAAGGCTCTCATGCACGCCTCTATCCAGGGGCATATTGGTGCCTTCCAATTTTTGGCTTCCCTGCCTAGGGCAATACTAAAAAAGACACACTTGCTTACAATGGGCACATTTTTTTAAAAGGCCCTCATGCACGCCTCTATGCAGGGGCATCTTGGTGCCTCCAAACCTTTGGCTTCCCTGACTAGGGAAATACTAAAAGAGACACACTTGCTCACATTTCGCACATTTTTTGAAAAAGCCCTCATGCACGCCTCTATGCAGGGGCATCTTGGTGCCTCCAAACCTTTGGCTTCCCTGACTAGGGAAATACTACAGCAGACACACTTGCTTACAATGGGCACATTTTTTTAAAAGGCCCTCATGCACGCCTCTATCCAGGGACATATTGGTGTCTCCAAACCTTTGGCTTCCCTGCCTAGGGCAATACTAAAAGAGACACACTTGCTCACATTTCGCACATTTTTTGAAAAAGCCCTCATGCACGCCTCTATGCAGGGGCATCTTGGTGCCTCCAAACCTTTGGCTTCCCTGACTAGGGAAATACTACAGCAGACACACTTGCTTACAATGGGCACATTTTTTTAAAAGGCTCTCATGCACGCCTCTATGCAGGGGCATCTTGGTGCCTCCAAACCTTTGGCTTCCCTGACTAGGGAAATACTACAAAAGACACACTTGCTTACAATGGGCACATTTTTTTAAAAGGCCCTCATGCACGCTTCTATCCAGGGGCATATTGGTGCCTCCCAATTTTTGGCTTCCCTGCCTAGGGCAATACTAAAAAAGACACACTTGCTTACAAAGGGCACTTTTTTTGAAAAGGCCCTCATGCACGTGTGGAGCCCCCACGGGACGGGGGTACTCGGTGCCGGACCGGTCTGCCGCTGGGGAAGTCACGGGTGGCTTGGTCCGGACCGTGTCCCTGGGCCCGCACAATAAGATGGGGAATATTTACAAGGGGATTTGTCACGGGTGACGCCACCCACTTGGTGCGGCCAGTGATGGGGCCGTCGCTGCCGCAGAACCTCCGGGGGTGATGTGATGGCAGCGGAGATGGTGTAGTTCGAGTGGGAAGAACTGTATCCCCCGGGGCAGTAAGGGTTAAAGTCTATTGGGGTTATAGATGGTGGAGACGAGGTTAAAGGACACACACTCACGTTTGGTCGACACTGGTGCACTTCTCCTTCTCTCCTGAGGTTGCAGAGCTGACAGGCTTGTAGCAGGGGGAAGCTCTCTGTGCTGAATCTGGAGCAAAGGTCGCAATCAATACAGACTCACAGTTTTGCTGTTTTCCAAAGCTTTACTGCAGATGTTGTTGCAGGTTATAGTCAACAGAGTCTGTAATGGGGCTAAGCTCTCTCCAATCCCTGTCCGGGGTCGTCAGCGTCCTTATGCTGCACTGTGTGTGTGTCCTGGCTGCTGCTATTAGCTGACCTGCTGGGATTCCTCACGTCTCTCTGTATTCTGCTGGTACCACTTGGCTAGGCAACTTGAGTCCTCTGTGCTGTGCTGACCCCTCCGTGTTGCTTCGCTCTGGTACTAGGGGCATCTAGAAATCCCACTGTTCCTGGATTCACTGTGCTGTGGGTGCCAGACACAGTACCGGATCCGGAGTCCGTTTCTGTGCGTTCTTCTGGGACAAGTGAAGGTATCACTCCAGCTCCCAGACGTGTTCCTCAGTCTGTAGTTCTCCTGTTCCTCGGACCCTCACTAGGTCTGCACTGAGCTAACTCTGCTCTCCGTGTGCTCTTCACAGCACTACACCGTGCTGCACGGTCTGAGCTCCTTCCTCATGGTCAAGAGTATATAAGGAAGCAGGTTGTGCTCCCCCTCCTGGCCCAGAGGTGCTAGTGTTTGTCAGTGTGTAGTGGGGGAGAGAACCCATGTGATGTTATTGTGGCACATTAACCCATGGGGTGCCACACACGCCTTTATGCAGGGGCATCTTGGTGCCTCCAAACCTTTGGCTTCCCTGCCTAGGGCAATAATAAAAAAAGACACACTTGCTTACAATGGGCACTATTTTTGAAAAGGCCCCCATGCACGCCTCTATGTAGGGGCATCTGGGTGTCTCCAAACCTTTGGCTTCCCTGCCTAGGGCAATAATAAAAAAAGGCACACTTGCTTACAATGGGCACTATTTTTGAAAAGGCCCTCATGCACGCCTTTATGCAGGGGCATCTTTGTGCCTCCAAACCTTTGGCTTCCCTGCCTAGGGAAATACTACAGCAGACACACTTGCTTACAATGGGCACTATTTTTGAAAAGGCCCTCATGCACGCCTTTATGCAGGGGCATCTTTGTGCCTCCAAACTTTTGGCTTCCCTGACTGGGGAAATACTACAGCAGACACACTTGCTTACAATGGGCACATTTTTTTAAAAGGCCCCCATGTACGCCTCTATGTAGGGGCATCTGGGTGTCTCCAAACCTTTGGCTTCCCTGCCTAGGGCAATAATAAAAAAAGACACACTTGCTTACAATGGGCACTATTTTTGAAAAGGCCCCCATGTACGCCTCTATGTAGGGGTATCTGGGTGTCTCCAAACCTTTGGCTTCCCTGCCTAGGGCAATACTAAAAAAGACACACTTGCTTACAATGGGCACATTTTTTTTTAAAAAGCCTCATGCACGCCTCTATCCAGGGGCATATTGGTGCCATCCAATTTCTGGCTTCCCTGCCTAGGGCAATACTAAAAAAGACACAGTTGCTTACAATGGGCACATTTTTTGAAAAGGCCCTTATGCACGCCTCTATGCAGGGGCATCTTGGTGCCTCCAAACCTTTGGCTTCCCTGACTAGGGAAATACTACAGCAGACACACTTGCTTACAATGGGCACGTTTTTTTGAAAAGGCTCTCATGCACGCCTCTATCCAGGGGCATATTGGTGTCTCCAAACCTATGGCTTCCCTGACTAGGGCAATACTAAAAAAGACACACTTGCTTACAATGGGCACATTTTTTTAAAAAGCCCTCATGCCCGCCTCTATGCAGGGGCATCTTGGTGCCTCCAAACCTTTGGCTTCCCTGACTAGGGAAATACTACAGCATACACACTTGCTTACAATGGGCAATTTTTTGAAAAGGCCCTCATGCATGCCTCTATGCAGGGGCATCTTGGTGCCTCCAAACCTTTGGCTTCCCTGCCTAGGGCAATAATAAAAAAGACACACTTGCTTACAATGGGCACATTTTTTGAAAAGGCCCTCATGCACGCCTCTATGTAGGGGCATCTTGGTGCCTCCAAACCTTTGGCTTCCCTGACTAGGGAAATACTACAGCAGACACACTTGCTTACAATGGGCACATTTTTTTAAAAGGCCCACATGCACACCTCTATCCAGGGGCATATTGGTGCCTCCCAACTTTTGGCTTCCCTGCCTAGGGCAATACTGAAAAAGACACACTTGCTTACAATGGGCACGTTTTTTTAAAAGGCCCACATGCACGCCTCTATGCAGGGGCATCTTGGTGCCTCCAAACCTTTGGCTTCCCTGACTAGGGAAATACTACAGCAGACACACTTGCTTACAATGGACACTTTTTTTTAAAAGGTCCTCATGCACGCCTCTATCCAGGGGCATATTGGTGCCTCCAAACCTTTGGCTTCCCAGCCTCGGACTGCTCTGGCGGGTAACCGGGCAAAACTCATGGGAGGCCCTCAGGTCTAGAGGCCCCGCCCACCTAGCCCCGCCTCTCACAACCCCCTGCTGTGGCTCGCTTGTGCACTCACAGCCGCTGTGCCGGGCGGCCACAGCCGTAAAAGCAGCGCCAGCCAGAGAGAGGAGAAAGAACAGTAGGATTTCACAGGCTGGCTGCTGCTGCTGCCTGCAGCACAGCCTATGTGAGCCAGCGCCGCCAGCGAGCGCTCTCTCTCACCCGAACTGATAGGTGGGAGGGGCGGGACTTATCCAGAGGGGCCGCCCACTGGTGGGCTGCGTGGGCCGCCCGCTCCTCCAGCCGCAGGTCTGCTACTGCCGCCGAGCGGCCGCGACATTAAAGGGGCGGAGCCATCGACGTGAAGGGGGCGGGGCCAATTTCCCAAAGCAGGGCCCCACTTTGACCAATCAGGATCCATAGGTCACTAACTTCATCATATTCCAGATCCCTCCCTGAGCCGATCATGTGACCTCTGATGCCTCCCCTCTATGTGACATCATGACAGGACCTGCTATATGTGAGTTACTCCATGTCTTTCTTTCTTTTTCTTTCTTTCTTTCTTTTTTCTTTCTTTCTTTCTTTCTTTCTTTCTTTCTTTCTTTCTTTCTCTGTGTGTCTGTCTCTAAAGAACACTAAACTTTATATACAGGTCCACACTACGTGCTGTATTAGGGTTCCTATATACTGTATGTAGTGTGGACCAGTATATACAGTATAGTGCTGTGTATACAGGATTTACACCAGCACTCTCAGATGTGCATAGAGTCGGCAGTCTGCACTGTCCACGCAGCGGCCAGTCGGCAGTGTGCACGCAGCGGCCAGTCTGCAGGGTGCACGCAGCGGCCAGTCTGCAGGGTGCACGCAGCGGCCAGTCTGCACTGTGCACAGCGGCCAGTCTGCAGTGTGCGCGCAGCGGCCAGTCTGCAGTGTGCGCGCAGCGGCCAGTCTGCAGTGTGCGCGCAGCGGCCAGTCTGCAGTGTGCGCGCAGCGGCCAGTCTGCAGTGTGCGCGCAGCGGCCAGTCTGCAGTGTGCGCGCAGCAGCCAGTCTGCAGTGTGCCCGCAGCGGCCAGTCTGCAGTGTGCACGCAGCGGCCAGTGTGCACGCAGCGGCCAGTCTGCAGTGTGCGCGCAGCGGCCAGTCTGCAGTGTGCGCGCAGCTGCCAGTCTGCAGTGTGCGCTCAGCGGCCAGCCTGCAGTGTGCGCGCAGCGGCCAGTCTGCAGTGTGCGCGTAGCGGCCAGTCTGCAGTGTGCACGCAGCGGCCAGTCTGCAGTGTGCACGCAGCGGCCAGTCTGCAGTGTGCACGCAGCGGCCAGTCTGCAGTGTGCACGCAGCGGCCAGTCTGCAGTGTGCACGCAGCGGCCAGTGTGCACTGTGCACAGCGGCCAGTCTGCAGTGTGCGCGCAGCGGCCAGTCTGCAGTGTGCGCGCAGCGGCCAGTCTGCAGTGTGCGCGCAGCTGCCAGTCTGCAGTGTGCGCGCAGCGGCCAGTCTGCAGTGTGCGCGCAGCGGCCAGTCTGCAGTGTGCGCGCAGCTGCCAGTCTGCAGTGTGCGCGCAGCGGCCAGTCTGCAGTGTGCGCGCAGCTGCCAGTCTGCAGTGTGCGCGCAGCGGCCAGTCTGCAGTTTGCACGCAGCGGCCAGTGTGCACGCAGCGGCCAGTCTGCAGTGTGCGCGCAGCGGCCAGTCTGCAGTGTGCACCCAGCGGCCAGTGTGCACGCAGCGGCCAGTCTGCAGTGTGCGCGTAGCGGCCAGTCTGCAGTGTGCACGCAGCGGCCAGTCTGCAGTGTGCACGCAGCGGCCAGTCTGCAGTGTGCACGCAGCGGCCAGTCTGCAGTGTGCACGCAGCGGCCAATCTGCAGTGTGCACGCAGCGGCCAGTCTGCAGTGTGCACGCAGCGGCCAGTCTGCAGTGTGCACGCAGCGGCCAGTCTGCAGGGTGCACGCAGCGGCCAGTCTGCACTGTGCACAGCGGCCAGTCTGCAGTGTGCGCGCAGTGGCCAGTCTGCAGTGTGCGCGCAGCGGCCAGTCTGCAGTGTGCGCGCAGCTGCCAGTCTGCAGTGTGCGCGCAGCGGCCAGTCCGCAGTGTGCGCGCAGCTGCCAGTCTGCAGTGTGCACGCAGCGGCCAGTCTGCAGTGTGCACGCAGCGGCCAGTGTGCACGCAGCGGCCAGTCTGCAGTGTGCGCGCAGCGGCCAGTCTGCAGTGTGCACGCAGCGGCCAGTCTGCACTGTGCACAGCGGCCAGTCTGCAGTGTGCACGCAGCGGCCAGTGTGCACGCAGCGGCCAGTCTGCAGTGTGCACGCAGCGGCCAGTCTGCAGGGTGCACGCAGCGGCCAGTCTGCAGTGTGCGCGCAGCGGCCAGTCTGCAGTGTGCGTGCAGCGGCCAGTCTGCAGTGTGCGCGCAGCGGCCAGTCTGCAGTGTGCGCGCAGCGGCCAGTCTGCAGTGTGCGCGCAGCTGCCAGTCTGCAGTGTGCGTGCAGCGGCCAGTCTGCAGTGTGCGTGCAGCGGCCAGTCTGCAGTGTGCGTGCAGCGGCCAGTCTGCAGTGTGCGTGCAGCGGCCAGTCTGCAGTGTGCACGCAGCGGCCAGTCTGCAGTGTGCACGCAGCGGCCAGTCTGCAGTGTGCACGCAGCGGCCAGTGTGCACGCAGCGGCCAGTCTGCAGTGTGCGCGCAGCGGCCAGTCTGCAGTGTGCGCGCAGCGGCCAGTCTGCAGTGTGCGCGTAGCGGCCAGTCTGCAGTGTGCGCGTAGCGGCCAGTCTGCAGTGTGCGCGTAGCGGCCAGTCTGCAGTGTGCACGCAGCGGCCACTCTGCAGTGTGCACGCAGCGGCCAGTGTGCACGCAGCGGCCAGTGTGCAAGCAGCGGCCAGTCTGCAGTGTGCGCGCAGCGGCCAGTCTGCAGTGTGCGCGCAGCGGCCAGTCTGCAGTGTGCGCGTAGCGGCCAGTCTGCAGTGTGCGCGTAGCGGCCAGCAGGCCCGGACTGACAGGCGGGAGATTCTGGACTTCTCCCGATGGGCCGGTGGTTGTGGAGTGGGCGGGGCCACAGCGCCCGCTCCTCCAGCCGCAGGCCAACTTTTCAATGATTTTGCAGCGGCCGCCCGCCACCCGCCGACATGCCGGGTCTGGTGAAGGACGCCGGCCGCTACCTCTTGGCACACAGACTCACACCAGTAGGCGGGCGGGCAGCCCTGACAGCGGCTCTTAAGGAGAGCGCAGGCTGTATAGCACGTTCTTTGTGGGCGGAGAGAGCACACACTCTGCTCTCCCGCCCAAGAAACGGATCGCAGCCACCCAGGCTATTACCAAGTGGGCCCGTGTGCAGGCAGTGGAGCTGGCCTGCAGGCAGCAGTCAGCAGCCTGTGACTGTCACAGACAGTCATAGACTGAGTCGCCTCCTCACTCCTCCTGTGATCTGTCTCAGCTGCGGACCCGGGGGCTGCAGTGCGGGACAACAAGCAAAGCTAAGGCAATATACTTTCACTTTTATCTGTCTGACCTGAGATGTGTGGGGTGGGGGTGGGGCAGGGCAGACTGCTGTGTGTGTATTTGTGTGTGTGTGTGTGTGTGTGTAAGACAGGCAGCTGCGTGTGTATTTGTGTGTCTGTGTGTGAGGGCAGGCGCTGTGTGTGTTTGTGTGTCTGTGTGTGAGGACAGTCTGTTGTGTGTGTATTTGTTTGTATGTGTGTGAGGACAGGCTGTTGTGCATGTGTGAGTGTGTATGAGACACTCTGCTGTGTATGTGTGTCTGTGTGTGAGACAGGCCGCTGTGTGTGTATGTGTGTCTGTGTGTGAGACAGGCCGCTGTGTGTGTATGTGTGTCTGTGTGTGAGACAGGCCACTGTGTGTGTATGTGTGTCTGTGTGTGAGACAGGCCGCTGTGTGTGTATGTGTGTCTGTGTGTGAGACAGGCCGCTGTGTGTGTATGTGTGTCTGTGTGTGAGTACAGGCCGCTGTGTGTGTATGTGTGAGTGTGTGTGAGTACAGGCCGCTGTGTGTGTCTGTGTGTGAGACAGGCCGCTGTGTGTGTATGTGTGTCTTTGTGTGAGGACAGGCCGCTGTGTGTGTATGTGTGAGTGCGTGTGAGGACAGGCCACTGTGTGTGTATGTGTGAGTGTGTGTGAGGACAGGCCGCTGTGTGTGTTATGTGTGAGTGTGTGTGAGTACAGGCCGCTGTGTGTGTATGTGTGAGTGTGTGTGAGGACAGGCCGCTGTGTGTGTATGTGTGAGTGTGTGTGAGTACAGGCCGCTGTGTGTGTATGTGTGAGTGTGTGTGAGTACAGGCCGCTGTGTGTGTATGTGTGAGGACAGGCCGCTGTGTGTGTATGTGTGAGTGTGTGTGAGTACAGGCCGCTGTGTGTATGTGTGAGTGCATGTGAGGACAGGCCGCTGTGTGTGTATGTGTGAGTGTGTGTGAGGACAGGCCGCTGTGTGTGTATGTGTGAGGACAGGCCGCTGTGTGTGTATGTGTGAGGACAGGCCGCTGTGTGTGTATGTGTGAGGACAGGCCGCTGTGTGTGTATGTGTGAGTGTGTGTGAGTACAGGCCGCTGTGTGTGTATGTGTGAGGACAGGCCGCTGTGTGTGTATGTGTGAGTGTGTGTGAGGACAGGCCGCTGTGTGTGTATGTGTGAGGACAGGCCGCTGTGTGTGTATGTGTGAGTACAGGCCGCTGTGTGTGTATGTGTGTCTGTGTGTGAGTACAGGCCGCTGTGTGTGTTTGGTGAGTGTGTGTTGAGTACAGGCTGCTGTGTGTGTATGTGTGGAGTGTGTGTGAGTACAGGCCGCTGTGTGTGTATGTGTGAGTGTGTGTGAGTACAGGCCGCTGTGTGTGTATGTGTGAGGACAGGCCGCTGTGTGTGTATGTGTGAGTACAGGCCGCTGTGTGTGTATGTGTGAGGACAGGCCGCTGAGTGTGTATGTGTGAGTGTGTGTGAGTACAGGCCGCTGTGTGTGTATGTGTGAGTGTGTGTGAGTACAGGCCGCTGTGTGTGTATGTGTGAGGACAGGCCGCTGTGTGTGTATGTGTGTGTGTGAGTACAGGCCGCTGTGTGTGTATGTGTGAGTGTGTGTGAGTACAGGCCGCTGTGTGTGTATGTGTGAGGACAGGCCGCTGTGTGTGTATGTGTGAGTACAGGCCGCTGTGTGTGTATGTGTGAGGACAGGCCGCTGTGTGTGTATGTGTGAGTGTGTGTGAGTACAGGCCGCTGTGTGTGTATGTGTGAGTGTGTGTGAGTACAGGCCGCTGTGTGTGTATGTGTGAGGACAGGCCGCTGTGTGTGTATGTGTGAGTGTGTGTGAGTACAGGCCGCTGTGTGTGTATGTGTGAGTGTGTGTGAGTACAGGCCGCTGTGTGTGTATGTGTGAGTGTGTGTGAGTACAGGCCGCTGTGTGTGTATGTGTGAGTGCGTGTGAGGACAGGCCGCTGTGTGTGTATGTGTGAGTGTGTGTGAGGACAGGCCGCTGTGTGTGTGTGTGAGGACAGGCCGCTGTGTGTGTATGTGTGAGGACAGGCCGCTGTGTGTGTATGTGTGTGTGTGAGTACAGGCCGCTGTGTGTGTATGTGTGAGTGTGTGTGAGTACAGGCCGCTGTGTGTGTATGTGTGAGGACAGGCCGCTGTGTGTGTATGTGTGAGTACAGGCCGCTGTGTGTGTATGTGTGAGGACAGGCCGCTGTGTGTGTATGTGTGAGTGTGTGTGAGTACAGGCCGCTGTGTGTGTATGTGTGAGTGTGTGTGAGTACAGGCCGCTGTGTGTGTATGTGTGAGGACAGGCCGCTGTGTATGTGTGAGTGTGTGTGAGTACAGGCCGCTGTGTGTGTATGTGTGAGTGTGTGTGAGTACAGGCCGCTGTGTGTGTATGTGTGAGTGTGTGTGAGTACAGGCCGCTGTGTGTATGTGTGAGGACAGGCCGCTGTGTGTGTGTGTGAGTGTGTGTGAGTACAGGCCGCTGTGTGTGTATGTGTGAGTGTGTGTGAGTACAGGCCGCTGTGTGTGTATGTGTGAGTGTGTGTGAGTACAGGCCGCTGTGTGTGTATGTGTGAGGACAGGCCACTGTGTGTGTATGTGTGAGTGTGTGTGAGTACAGGCCGCTGTGTGTGTATGTGTGAGTGCGTGTGAGGACAGGCCACTGTGTGTGTGTGAGTGTGTGTGAGAGGCCGCTTTGTGTATTTGTGTGTCTGTGTGTGAGGACAGGCTGCTGTGCATGTGTGAGTGTGTTTGAGACAGGCTGTTGTGTGTGTATTTGTGTGTGTGTGAGGACAGGTCGCTGTGTGTATGTGTGAGTGTGTGTGAGGACAGGCTGCTGTGTGTGTATGTGTGAGTGTGTGTGAGGACAGGCCGCTGTGTGTGTGTCTGTGTGTGAGGACAGGCTGCATGTGTTTGTTTGAGGACAGGCTGTTCCATGTGTGTGGGGACCGGGGCAGGTTGCTGTGTGTGCGTGTGAGGACTGGCTTCTGTGTGTGGTGGTCAGGGCAGGCTGTTGCATGTGTGTGGGGCCGGGGCAGGCTGTTACATGTGTGTGGGGTCCTGGGCAGGCGCTACGTGCGAGTGGGGGCTGAGGTAGGCAGCTACGTGCATGTGGGGGCCGGGTCAGGCAGCTGTGTGTGTAGGGGCCAGGGCAGGCTGCTACGTGTGTGTGGGGGCTGGGGCAGACTGCTACATGTGTGTGGGGGCCGATACAGACTGCTGCATGTGTGTGGGGGCTGGATCAGGCTGCTACATTTGTGTGGTTGGCTGGTGCATGTGTGTGGGGCTGTGGCAGGCTGCTACGTGTGTGTGTGTGTGTGAGAGGGCAGGCTGCATGTGCGTATGTGTGTAATCCTCAGTATCTGTATTATTCTGTATATATACTCTGCACAGTACCACTTCTCCTGTCCTATATACTGGGTGTAATCCTCAGTATCTGTATTATTCTGTATATATACACTGCACAGTACCACTTCTCCTGTCCTGTATACTGGGTGTAATCCTCAGTACCTGTATTATTCTGTATATATACACTGCACAGTACCACTTCTCCTGTCCTGTATACTGGGTGTAATCCTCAGTATCTGTATTATTCTGTATATATACTCTGCACAGTACCACTTCTCCTGTCCTGTATACTGGGTGTAATCCTCAGTCTCTGTATTATTCTGTATATATACACTGTACAGTACCACTTCTCCTGTGCTGTATACTGGGTGTAATCCTCAGTATCTGTATTATTCTGTATATATACACTGCACAGTACCACTTCTCCTGTCCTGTATACTGGGTGTAATCCTCAGTATCTGTATTATTCTGTATATATACACTGCACAGTACCACTTCTCCTGTCCTGTATACTGGGTGTAATCCTCAGTATCTGTATTATTCTGTATATATACACTGCACAGTATTACTTCTCCTGTCCTGTATACTGGGTGTAATCCTCAGTATCTGTATTATTCTGTATATATACACTGTACAGTACCACTTCTCCTGTCCTGTATACTGGGTGTAATCCTCAGTATCTGTATTATTCTGTATATATACACTGCACAGTACCACTTCTCCTGTCCTGTATACTGGGTGTAATCCTCAGTATCTGTATTATTCTGTATATATACACTGTACAGTACCACTTCTCCTGTCCTGTATACTGGGTGTAATCCTCAGTATCTGTATTATTCTGTATATATACACTGTACAGTACCACTTCTCCTGTCCTGTATACTGGGTGTAATCCTCACTATCTGTATTATTCTGTATATATACACTGCACAGTACCACTTCTCCTGTCCTGTATACTGGGTGTAATCCTCAGTATCTGTATTATTCTGTATATATACACTGTACAGTACCACTTCTCCTGTCCTGTATACTGGGTGTAATCCTCAGTATCTGTATTATTCTGTATATATACACTGCACAGTACCACTTCTCCTGTCCTGTATACTGGGTGTAATCCTCAGTATCTGTATTATTCTGTATATATACACTGTACAGTACCACTTCTCCTGTCATTTTTTCAGAGAGGTGGTTTTGAACTTTGATTTTCAGCATTTAAATGTTGCTTAATTTGATTATCCCTAATATGGAGTCATCACTTCCTTTCTGTACAGGTGATGACTTTCCTTTCGCTGTGTATCTGACTGCTGGGACTCCACAATCCTGAGAAATGTGGCTTTGTGGATCACCATGTGAATGGAGATGTGGTAGATTGTACACTCTGCTGCACCATTCACATGTGGCTCTTCAAATAACTCCTTTAAGAAAGTGATGAGGCCACGGCAACTTAAAGGGAATCTGTCCGCTCCATAAAGCCCCCAGACTATCACTACCTGTCCCTGCACCTTCCTATTACTACTGTAACTATCCCTTTCTGTGCTAAATGTGCCCTGTGACTGTGTAATAAAAGCTTTTTATCACTCACTCATTAGTATGATAATGAACAGGGGGCTACCATTGCTAGACCCCTTGGGCGTTTTCTCTGTGTCCCATGGCCGCCTCCTGTATAGCCTATCATGCTCCGATGGGCGTGATGTTGACATCCAAATGTGCACCCCCGGCCCCCAGCCTGGCTAGCTCCGCTCTGCAGAATGGTGGGTATGACGCCGAGTGTTGTAATTTCCAGTACTCATCCACAGAGCTGCGCATTGCGCATGTTCTGTGGAGCATATTATGTTAGCTCATCACAGATATCATCACAGATGAGCTGACGTAATGTGCTTCGTAGAGCATGCGTACTGTGCAGCCTGAAGTCCGGCCTGCGGAGTGCCGGAAATGATGCGTTTGAGTGATAAAAAGCTTTTATTACGCAGACAAAGGGCACATTTAGCACAGAAAGGATAGTTAGAGAAGTAATAGGAAGATGCAGGGGCAGGTAGTGATAGCCTGGGGGGCTTAATGGAAGTGACAGGTTCTCTTTAAAAGCAAACTTCAATGATCGGGGCTAATGGGTGATATAGTGTGTGGGCTGGTGGGGTTTGTTTTCCAGGGCTGCTTTCTGGTCCCAGTCCGGCCCTGGCGGCCAGTCTGCAGTGTGCACGCAGCGGCCAGTCTGCAGTGTGCACGCAGCGGCCACTCTGCAGTGTGCACGCAGCGGCCAGTGTGCACGTAGCGGCCAGTGTGCAAGCAGCGGCCAGTCTGCAGTGCATGTAGTGGCCAGTCTGCAGTGTGCACGCAGCGGCCAGTCTGCAGTGTGCACGCAGCGGCCAGTGTGCACGCAGCGGCCAGTGTGCACACAGCGGCCAGTCTGCAGTGTGCACGCAGCGACCAGTCTGCGCTGCGCACACAGCGGCCAGTGTGCCGTGCGTACACAGCGGGCAGCCTGCAGTGTGCACACAACGGGCAGTCTGCCTGCAGTCTGCAATGTGCATATAGCGGGCAGTTTGTAATGTTTACGGTCCACAGTCTGTAATATGTATACTGCCCTCAGTCTGTAATGTGTATACTACCCAGGAGCTGCAGAGGAAGAAGCTGCCGGGTTCCAGGTGCCAGCGAGCGGGAGACTGGGAGCCGCAGAGGAAGAAGCTGCCTGGTGCCAGCGAGCGGGAGACCGAGAGCCGCAGAGGAAGAAGCTTCCTGGTGCCGAAGATCGGGAGCTGCAGAGGAAGAAGCTTCCTGGTGCCGGGTTCCTGGTGCCAGTGACCGAGAGACCGAGCGCTGCAGAGCAAGAAGCGGCCGGGATCAGGAACGTGGAGTCAGGTACGGCGCTGTTACAGCCAAAGATAGTAGCCTGGGGGGGACAGAGTGGGATAGATGGATGGATAGATGGATGGTGTGGCCTGGAAGAGGGGGCAGAATGGGATGGATGTGTGGGGGCATTATGGAAAAGGGGAGAGAATGTGATGGATGGATAGGGGGGCGGCATAGAAAAGGGGGGAGAACGGGATGGATGAATGGATAGGGGCGGCATAGAAAGGGGGGAGTAGCTGGATTGATGGATGGGGGCAGGCATGGAAAAAGGGGGAGAAAATGGATGGATGGGGGAGAAGGTACATGGATGGATGGGGGATGGGGGAGAAGCTACATGGAACATGGGGGGAGAAGCTACATGGAATGTGGGGGAGAAGCTACATGGAACATGGGACAGGGGAGAAGCTACATGGATGACGGATGGGGGAGAGGCCGCGTGGAACAAGAGGGGAGAGGCTGCGTGGTGCATAGGAGGGGAGAGGCTGCGTGGAACATGGGAGGTGAGAGGCTGCATATAACCTGGAAGGGGGATGGTGGGGAAGGATGCGCTGCATGAGAGATATTGGGGGAGGATAAGCAACATGAGATTCAGGGGAATGGGGGTGAGGATGAGCTGTATGCAACATATGGATGTAAGATGAGCTGCATTGGACATATCGGGGGTGAACAGTATGGGACATGTGGGAAAAGGATGAGCAGTATGGGACATGTGGAAGGAGTATGAACAGTATGGGACATTTAATCTGCATACACATTTATATAAGGAACGTACTGTTCTGGTGATGTGGTGACGGTGGTTCTGATTATGTATTATTGTATTGCTGATGGTTCTGGTTATGTACTGACAGGGGTTATAGTAATGTATTATTGTATTGATAGGTTTTCTGATGATGTATTGATTGTTTTTGGTGATGTATTACTGTATTGACAATGGTTCTGGTTATGTACTGACAGTGGTTCTGGTGAGGTATTATTGTATTGACAGTGGTTCTAGTGATATGTAATTGTATTGATGGTGGTTCTGGTGATGTAGTCATGTGGATGCTGTAATCTTTAAAGGGAACCTGACCCCTAAAAATCACCCCCCATCCTATTAATACCTGTCCCTGCACCATCATTATGCTATTCTACCTATCCCTTTGTGTAAAAATTGTGTAGTTTGAAACTTTCAAAAAGTGATTTTGATACCTCTACAACTACGGCTTCTTGTCTCCTGAGACGTTGCACAGGGCGTTTCCTGTGACTTCTTTTCGCAGCCTTTAGTGCTTGTATTCACGCCCCGATGGGCGTGATAAACCATTTGAATCCTCCTCGCCCTTTTCCATGGGTGGATCAGCCGATATGATGCTAATCGTGTAATTTCAGGAGCTGCTGACGTCGATACACCCTTTCTGTGTATCGACAGACCTCAAGCTGCGCATTGCGCATGCGTGAGGTATACTTTATGGCAGCTCATGTGATGAGCTGCGGTAAAGTACACCTCACGCATGCGCAATACTTACATCATTACCAGCCGCTGCATTTTAAAGGCCTTTCCCACGAACAAGGTTAATTTAAAGTTCATCTTAATAATAAGTACACCCTGTAATGATAATAATTTCTACAATTGGATGTGTTTAAAAGAAAATGTTCCTGGGCTGAGATAAACTTATATATGTGTCCCTGCTGTGTACTGTGTAATGGATGTGTCTGACCGTACAGTGATTCTCTCGACACAGGAACATTATTTTTAAACACCTCAAATTATGGAAATTGTTATTCCAAAATCTATTGATTAAAATGAACTTTAAAATTAATTTTGTTTATGGGAAAACCCCTTTAATAATTGGGACATAAGTCCCCCATTCTTCTGATGATACGGTTTCCACAGGTCGGATTCCACCAATAAATAAGTGATCACCTATTGAACCTGTGGATCACTGATAACTTGTTTTCACCAAAGAATCTCTTTAATATAAAGTACAATAATTGTACATCGCAGTTCTGCTGAGCGCAGAGTGATGTGCAGGAGCCGCCAATATAATGGGTATAATAACAGCTACCAGGTATTTACATATAGCTGAAGGGTGGGTGGGCCCCTGAAATCAATTTCCCTGGTGGGCCCCAGACACCCCAGTCCGACCCTGTTGGTGCCTCCCAATTTTTGGCTTCCCTGCCTAGGGCAATACTAAAAAAGATACACTTGCTTACAATGGGCATTTGCTTTGAAAAGGCCTTCATGCACGCCTCTATGCATAGGCATCTTGGTGCCTCCAAACCTTTGGCTTCCCTGACTAGGGAAATACTGCAACAGACACACTTGCTTACAATGGGCACATCATTTAAAGAGGCCCTCATGCCCGCCTCTATCCAGGGGCATATTGGTGCCTCCCAATTTTTGGCTTCCCTGCCTAGGTCATTACTACAAAAGACACACTTCCTTATAATGGGCACATTATTTAAAGAGGCCTTCATTTACGTCTCTTCCCAGGGGCATGGGAGTGCCACACAATTTTTTTTTTTTTTAAATCTTTCATATAATCCAAAAAACTAACATACACCAACTCTGACTCACAAGTGGGTATGAGCCCTTAATATTTTTTCCATAAAAATCAGTTTTGGTTTCATTTTGTAACGTTTTCTTGACAGTCCGCAAAAGTGGCGTAATAGTCTGACAACATTGTTGACATCAGTGACCTTGGAGTCTGAAATGCTTCAAGGGGTCTTCCCCATGCTGTTCCCATATCATTTGAGCACTGTTCTGATACTTTTGTGACATTTTTAGGGTTTTTCCATGCTGCCGGGGGTCATGTCAGAAAAATACTCGGGTCTCCCATAGGATAACATTGGGCTCGGGGCTCGGACCGAGTACACAAGTATCTTGGGATGCTCGGCCCGAGCTTCGAGCACCCGAGCATTTTAGTACTCGCTCATCACTACTACCAACCCCAGCTTTGTGTCTGCCCAGCATAGATGGCCTAAGGAGGAGGACAAGGAGGAAGAAGCAAGGTGGCGTGAGGAGGAGAGGATGGTTAATTTTTGTCCTAGTAGCTACAATCAACCTTTGGCTTTTTGTAGTTTCCCACACATGGCACAGTTAATGTTTAACTGTTTTTCCCAATACCCTTACATGATAGACATTTTGGCCTACAACGAATACTGGCTGTACACCTTTCTCAACCCACTGTAAAAGGAGAAATTTCTTTCTTTCATTTTGGAGTCAGAAAAGGGTTGCACAATGGAATCATTCAAGAAGGGCATTGTAGATCAGTTGATGAAAAGATCACCTCCGACAATGCTAACGGCAGAGATACAGCCTCTTTTCAACACCAAGAATAACAGGGTAGTGACACAGACACTAGATGCAACACAGGCTGGTGTAAAATATGCCAAAACTGAGCCAATTTAAATAAACTGTCACATCACAAAGGACTATCTGTAGGTGTAACTATGACAAAGAATACGAAGTTGATCAAGATGGTGAAGGAGTACTTAAGTTACCAAATCAGTGTCTTTCCTGAAGCTTCAGTGTCCTTTAACTTTTGGGTTTTTAATCTGCACACTTGGCCCAACCCCTCATTGTATGCCTTGGAGGTGCTGACCTGCCCTGCTGCTACTGTGTTGTCTGTATGGGGTTTTAGTTCCGTCAGGGAAATCATAACAGATAGCTGCACTTGTCTGTCAATGGAAAATGCAGACAGGCATAACATTTGAGAAGGGCTGGATTTCTCCAGACTTTATAAGCCCTCAATGTGACAGTAACCCAACCTAAATTCAACCAAAATATTCATTTTTGCAAGTTATCTTAAAAAGACATGAGTGAATCTTTTAAAGTTTGGGTCCAGTTCGGATTGCTGAATGAACATCCAACTACATCAGCGAACAGTTCGCTAAACTACCAAACCCCATTCAAATCAATGGGAGGAAAAATCAAGGGCCTTGAAAACACCTTCAAAGGGGCACAAAAGCTGCCAAAATAGCTCAAATTAGGGCAGACACAAGGTAAAGTGCCATTTCCACTGTATGTAAGTATTAAAGTAATTTATTAATGCTTTTTTCATGCATTTTTTCAATAATGTAATTAATCTCCGGGAGGACCTATTTGACCTTTTCAATAACCACATATATAAATGAATATTTTACTTACGGATCAGATCCGGTACCATAAATTGAATACTTGATTTCACCCCAAAGTCCTGAGTCCAGGTCAGTAGCCTATAAACAAACATATTATAACTGTTGGTCATTGCAAATATTATCTTAATCGTGTAAATATAAAATTGTAATAAATATTTCATTTCTGATCTAGACTACTTACTTCAATGCCCTATTTTGTCATTCTGGGTGAATATTGAGTTGGTTTCTTCTTACTCATATTAAAAAATGAATGCAGCAGAATGAAGTGACCAAAGCTTTAAATACCCAGCTGTCATTGTCAGAGTATGAAAAAAAAATCTTTTCAAGTTCATAGTAAGGTTTTATGCAATTTCTCTTGTAGAAATTTAGTTAAAAGTGCAGTGAGCCTAATTTTAATATACAGTAGTGTAAATTGAAATTATTTTTTGAGGACCCTCTTAAAATAAAATGATCACTACATGTTTTCTTCCTGGGGCATTAAGTGATGAGAAGGTGCCTGTAGGAATTCCCCTGCAGTGCAAGAAATCAGTGGGCCATGCATGTAATGTACAGGTTTGCAAAGAACTGCTCCTAAGCTCAGCTCTGGCTGATTTTTTAGATACTGTGAATGAAGGATCCCATTCTATTAATTCAGAAATTCCTAAAATTTTTAAATCTAATACAGATGATTACAATTTTGCTAATATTTTGAGGCTTTCCAGATAAGAAGCTAAATAATCTGTTATAATTACAGCTAATGTACCTACTCCCTTTCCTGCTATGAAATGATCACTTTATGATTGTTGCTTCTGAACATAAATCCAAATTTGTTAAATCTGTATTTGCATATAATAAAGCAGTAAAACAAAAGAATATCTTTCAGAAAACCACATACTTACAGGATTTACTACAGGTGCCACCAGTCCTGTCTGCATTATTGTAGATCCTTCCTTTCCTATGAACTCTGTTATCCCCCAAACCAAAATGTGACTTCCCCTTTTCCCCGCTGCTTCCCCCTAAATAAACACATAACACATTTCTTGGACAAATTAGCTAAAATTGGTCCTCTATTATACAAAATGTAACAGTAATACATTTTAAAGTGAGAAACGGCCTTGGTGTTCTGAAACATGGCGGACGCCCATATAACGATTAAGAAACCATCCAGCGTTGCCCGCAGCCACAACCACAGGCTCCGGAGCACCTCAAATGTCGGAAAAAAACTTTTATAACATCAACTCCAAGAACACACCCTGGAGAGCCACAAAATCCACCAGGTAATTACCAATCTAAAGAATAAAAGTGGGTGGTAACCATCCATCCGATGTCAAGTTCCCCAAAACTCCAAGAACAACCCTCACCACTGCTTACTGAAATGACTCAAAACACCTCATACAGTGTTGGCCAAAAGTATTGACACCCCTGCAATTCTGTCAGATAATACTCAGTTTCTTCCTGAAAATGATTGCAATCACAAATTCTTTGGTATTATTATCTTCATTTACCGTATATACTCGTGTATAAGCCGACCCGTGTATAAGCCGACCCCCCTACTTTTGCCCCCAAAACCTGGGAAAACCTATTGACTCGTGTATAAGCCGAGGGTGGACCCCAGCACAGGTATACAGCCCCCAGCAGTGTGGTATACAGCAGCCTCCCCAGTGGTATATACAGGCCCCAGCAGTGTTACAGCAGCCTCCCCAGTGGTATATACGGCAGCAGCCCCAGTGGTATATACAGCAGCAGCCCCAGTGGTAGTATACAGCAGCAGCCCCAGTGGTGTATACAGCAGCAGCCCCAGAGGTGTATACAGCAGCAGCCCCAGTGGTAGTATACAGCAGCAGCCCCAGTGGTGTATACAGCAGCGGCCCCAGTGGTGTATACAGCAGCGGCCCCAGTGGTGTATACAGCAGCGGCCCCAGTGGTGTATACAGCAGCGGCCCCAGTGGTATATACAGCAGCAGCCCCAGTGGTGTATACAGCAGCAGCCCCAGTGGTGTATACAGCAGCAGCCCCAGTGGTATATACAGCAGCAGCCCCAGTGGTATATACAGCAGCAGCCCCAGTGGTATATACAGCAGCAGCCCCAGTGGTGTATACAGCAGCAGCCCCAGTGGTATACAGGCGCCCCCCGATGGGTATACAGGGCCCTCCCCTTGTTGCCGCAAACCTGTAAAGTAATCATCATTATACTTATCCCTGTTCTGTCGCCGCCGCCGCTCTCTGACACCGCGCGCTCCTCCGGCTTCATCCGGCTTCTTCCGGCTTCCTCCTCCGGCGCACAGACAATGACGTCATTGCCTGCGCCCACCGGAGGAGGAAGCCAGAAGAAGCCGGATGAAGCCGGAGGAGCGCGTGGTGTCAGAGAGCGGCGGCGACGACAGGACAGGGATAAGTATAATGATTATTACTTTACAGGTTTGCGGCAGCAAGGGGGGGCCCTGTATACCCATGGGGGGGCCTGTATACCGATGACTCGCGTATAAGCCGAGGGGGGACTTTTCAGCCCAATTTTTGGGCTGAAAAACTCGGCTTATACACGAGTATATACGGTAATTTGTCTTCAATGAAAAAACACAAAAAGAATTGTCCTAAAGCCAAATTGGATCTAATTCCACACTAAACATAAACACACCTAACACCTAACAGGTGTTGGCAATAACTAAATCACACTTGCAGCCAGTTGACATGGATTAAAGTACACTCACTCAGTTGCTAGTTAGAAATTCCCTGTATTAAAGCAATGTGTGGGGAAGATTTAGCTCTAAAAAAGCTGTTGGTTAAATCTGCAGGTACTGGATTGAGATCCTGCCCTTTTCTCTCTCTGCCCCAAAAACCCTACTTACACTACCCACACCTAACAGAGACCTGACTCGATGTAGCTCTTAAAAGAGCTGTTGTTTAATCTACCTGCATCACAATTATACTCTCCCTACATGCCGCAGACAATTTCCCTATGCTCACACTAAGCTAACTATGCTGTTTCTTGATTGAATATATGCAAAATGGTGTTGCCAGGTCTTATATTCAACCTATGATGCTGGGCGGCCAGCCAATCACAGTAATGCCACAACAAAGTTGTGAAATTTTGATATATATGAAGAATTACCAATATTTTTCTACATTTACTTTAATAGTAGCAAGACGTAAGAAGTAACATTGTCCAGACAGTAACACTAAAAGGATTTCTGTCTTATGCCTCAAGGATTAAGAAGCATAGCCCCTAATCTGCAATGAAAACATTGCCTGGAGTGCAAGATTAAATAATTATTGCTCTATGTAAAGACACACTCAATTTACTATTCCCAAATAAGCCACATTGAAATCCGTAAATAGCTGAGGGAAACATATGCACACAGACCTCCGCAAGCACCTTCACAAAGACACTTCTGCTAATGTGTAATGTGTTTAAATAGCATTCAATAAAAACATGCAGAAGGTATCAAAGGGAAAGTAGGTCATGTGTCTGAACAGAAAATGTGAGCAGTAGCTCTGCAGCTGAGGAAAGGACATGGGCACAGAATTCATAGGTGTAAACCACATCACCTAGGATGCTCACAGATTCCTTTATTTACAGATCAGTAATTATTGCAGCACAACTTGAGAAACATGTTAAAGAACAAGACAGTAAGTAGACCTTTGACAGAACACCTGAGAAACATCAACATTTTGGTCCATCAGGTCTTTGTTCAGTGTGCTATATTGTCCTTTGGGTAAGAAAGGAAATGTTTGCATTTCCCATGTATGTATGCCTTTTTCACATGGGGGTCAACAGTTAGCCCTGTTTGGGAAGTACCAAGAGCTTTCTTCTATGCAAAATGAGAAAGAAATAGTTTTACGCAAGCTGTCCAACAAATATCAATCTATTTAGGGAGCAGGTAGAAGGTCAGCAGTATTAAAAGTAACAATGCAAAGGCATCTGAACTAGGATATATGGGCAGTGATGAACAAACTCAAATTGTAAAGTTAAGGGTCCGTACTGTATGCCTAGTCTCTGTACACAAATCCCAAACATGGACTTATCATACAAGTCTGTATTACTTTTTTAGTTTGGCCACCCAGATTAAGCTCATTGAAATTCTGCAGCGCAGCCAATCAGCAGTCTTTACGGTATGAAATGGTGATTATAGCAGGACAATTATACTTCCTTAGTTTCCAAGTTGCTGTCACTTATACCGGGTTAGCTCATTAAAACTTATGCATATTCCCCTGCTTTCCTCGTCCACCCTCTGTGACAGCATCTGTGATTGTTTGCAGTCAGACTGCACCCTTGCCCTCTGTGCCAGCCACTGTGGTTGGTTACCCTAGTAACTATAGATTAATAATTGAAAAAAATGGCATGGGATCCTCCATATTTTTTAAATTAGTGCAGATAAAGCCAATGGATGCAGGTTGTAGCCCACAGCCATGTGATTTATCATGGCTCAGTAGCAAAATATGGGGAACCCCTATGCCATTTTTTAAATTATTTATTAAAAAAAAAGCTGTGGATGATATTACCTTCCTGGGGAAGACCATAGTTATTGGGCCATCCCCACTCCAAAAATAAGAGCCAGCGGTCGGCATAGATTTGGTGCTTGTGATTTTTGACCAATCAAAGCTGTCATTAATTCCTTATATTACCCCAATTGCCACCGTACCATAGCAATCAGGAAGAGCCGGGTAAAGCGTCAGAATTTGGCCCATCTAATGGATGCGCCAAATCTGGGGCAACTGCGGGCTGCTAATTTTAGCCTGGGGAAGGCCCAATAACCATTTGCCTATCCAGGCTGAGAATACCATACCGAGCTGTGTGCTTTATCTTGGCTGGTTATCAAAATTGGGACACCCAAAGTAGGGATGAACGAGTACTGAAATATTCGGACTCGCTAGACTCGTAACGAGTAGGTCCCGATACTCGAGTACTTGTTACGAGTCTAGCGAGTCCAATGTAAGTCAATGGGGAAGCGAGTATTGCGAGTAATTCCTCTACTGCTGGACCCTCTAAAGAGGTCTGGCAGCAGAGGAAAACCTTCAATTCCCCACTTCATTGTTTAAAAGCCAGCGTAAAAAGCCACCGGCTTTTAAACAATGCTGACCGCTTCCCTGCTGCCTGACAGTGGGATCCTCTGCTCCCCCCACCGCCTCCCCACCTTATCCTAACTTAGTATCGGGTGGGGAGGCTGCGGGTGGAGCGGAGGATGCTGCTGTCAGGCAGTCGGGGGGCGCAGAACCGAGAACATGAACTGAGGTAAAACCGTATTTTCCCGGATTGCCCCGGTCCGGAGCAATCCGGGACCATAGAGCCCCATGTTATGGGGCACCGGATTGCACCAGATGAGTACAATCCGGGAGAATCCGGTTTTCAAAACCAGTTTGAAAACCGGATTCTCCCAGATTGTACCCATCAGATGCAATCCGGCGCCCCATAACATGGGGCTCTATGGTCCCGGATTGCGCCGGCCTGGGGCAATTGGGGAGAATCCGGTTTTCAAACCAGTTTTCTCTTTTTGACTCTTCCCGCCTGGATTTTCAAATGAACAGCTGACTTTGAAGACTTGGGACTCCCTGCACTGCAGATTCCAGCCCCCAATGCCTAGCTGTATCTGGCTAGACATAGAAATCGCGCGGAGCCCCACGCATTTTTTTTTTATTATTATTTCATGAAATTAATGAAATAATAAAAAATAAGGGCTTCCCGATATTTCTGCGTCCAGGCAGGTCCTAATAGTCAGCTGGGGTTTGGGGGCAGCCCGTTGCCGCCCGCTGTATCTGGCTGGCATACAAAAAGATGGCGAAGCCCACGTCAACATTTTTCTGAAAAATCCATTAAACAATCCTATAAAAAGGGACTGCATATATATTAACCTATTGACCATAGTCGAGGGGTTAATAAAGATGCAGTCCCTTTCATTCATATTGTTTTTTAGATTTTTCAGAAAAAAAATTGACGTGGGCTTCGCCGTATTTTTGTATCCAGCCGGATACAGCAGGCAGCGACAGGCTGCCACCAACCCCCATGTGCCTATTTGTACCTGGCCAGACACAACAATATAGGAGAGCCCCCTTTTTTTTATTATTTCATGAATTTCATTAAATAATAGAAATAGCGTGGAGCCTCATGCATTTTTTTTTTATGTCCAGCCAGGTACAGCTAGGCAGCTGGGGGCTGGAATCTGCAGTGCAGGGAGGCCCAAGCTTTCTGGACACCCCCCGCTGTGAATGACAGCCCGCAGCCGCCCCAGAAAATGGCGCGTTCACTGAAGCGCCATATTCTGATGCTGAACCCAACTCTTCCAGGGCCCTGGTGCGGTGGCTGACTGTGTAATAAAGGGGTTAGGGCCAGCTTTGTATTATCAGCTGGCCTAAGCCCGAAATTCATGGCAGTCATGCCAATATTAGACATGACCGCCATGAATTTCTATTAAATTGTTTAAATAATAACACAACACCAAGAAAAAATATTTTTATTTGAAAAAAAAAAACTAAAACACACTTAGGGACTCCATCTTTATTTAAAAAAAGTCCTCTTCTGTCCGACGTAGTCCAATCCAGGGCTCTTCTTTAGCCCTGCTACATCTCTGGTAGAGAACCTCCACCAGAGATGTAGCAGACCTGTGCACCCATGGGAAAGTTCATGTGAGTTCATGCAGGCAAGCATGAACTCACATGAACCCTGCCAGCACTGTAACTTCAATTGAACAGCTGACCTGAGTCAGCCAAATGTAATGATGGTCATTATGGCCAAACCGTTCAATTTTAGTTTCATCAGACCACAAGACATGTCTCCGAAAAATTAGTTCTATGTTCCAGTGTGCATTTGCAAAAATGAATCTGTCTTTTTTATGTTACTTTTGGAGTAATGGCCTCTTTCTAGCAGAGTGACCGTTCAGCCCAAGTTAATACAGTACTCATTTTAATGTGGATAATCACACAATCTTACCAGCTTTTGCCATCATCTTTACATGGTCTTTTCCTTTTATTCCTGGGTTAATATGCATAGGTTGGACCAAAGCACGTTCAACTTTGGGACACAAAACCAGTCTCCTTCCTGAGGGGTATGATGGCTGGACATTCCCATCTTGTTTGCACTTGCATATAATTGTTTGTACAGATGAACGAGGCACATTCAGATATCTGGTAATTGCACCTAAGGATGAACTAGACTTGTGCAAGTCCACCATTCTCTTCCTGATATCTTGGCTGATTTCTATTTTCTTTCCCATGATGCTACACAAAGAAACTGTGTGTTTCAGGCGCATATTTAAAATATATCCACAGGTGTGTCTCTAATTAACTCAGATGTTGCCAATAAACCTATCAGAAGCTTCCAAACACATGACATCATCATATGGGGTGTGCAATATTGTTTAAAGGCATAGTAATCTTAGTGTATGTAAACTTGTGACTTTGAAGAAAGTAAAAAAAAATGCCTTAGAACATTCTCTCTCTCATTATTCTGGTTTTTGGGATATATAAATAATTATGATAAGGCAAGGAATGTTTATACCGTGTTAGCCAGTAGATAGGAAAATATTAGAATCTGAGAGTCCTCAGTGGTTAATAGTCACTTAGTCACCTTCATCAGGCTGATAATGACACAAATTCTGAAAACACATGCATATATACATAGGCAGAGTGAGATAATGCAGTAAATACGACAGGTGACATAAAACAGAGTCAGGCTAGGGAGGGGGAAAGGAGCTGAGAAAAATACTAAGATAAGAGGAACCGATTGAAAACGTTTTCTTCTAACTATTAGTGTTTTATGATTGGTGGCCTGTGGTGACCTGAAGATTCCTCAGTAAGTTGTAGAGGACAAATAAATCAAAGCAAGACAGTTAACATAAGAAGTGTCAAAAGTTCATTGTCCTCTAGCTAGATTCTATTGCAAGATGTGATCTCCCCAAATGGCCATTAATTTTCTATAAAATGCATGAATCTGATATCCCCAAATGCCCTTTCATTTTATATAAAAAACCTATGAATCCATGTGAAACATTTAATCCTGTTTTGAATGTGTCAAATGTTGTTATCAATTGTATTCCCAAATTCTTCTCTCTCTCTGAGATTTAAAGTTGCTTTTTAAAATGAGCAGACTGATATCAGTTTCACTGTAGCCAGGGCTGGAAAAATGCTTTGCTACAGGTAGATCCATATGCTTTTCTTCTATTGAGTGGCGATGAGAGTTCATTCTTGTTCTGAATTTTAGTCCTGTCTTGCCTACATACATGCTACCTGTTGGGCATTTGGTACATATAATTAAATACACCTCATTGCTTGTGATGCAACTTAACTTATCTGGGATCTTGTAGTCCTGATGTGTCCCAGGAATCCTTATCTGTCTGTTGTCATTATAGATGGACAGGTTTTGCACCTGTTCTGGTGGCAAGGAAAGGTTCCTGTTGTTGCTGGAGAGGACAGGGCACTTCTGACAATGATGTTTTTTAGATTCGGAGGTTGTCTAAAATACAAGAGTGCCGGCATCCGGAAATTCTGATTTTAATCGGGCATCTTTTTGTAGGAGTGGTTGCAGTTTCCGTGCGGCTCCTCTTAGCACCTCCAGACTTGGATTGTAGGTGACTACGAAAGGAACTTTGTTGTTTTCTTCTCTAGTTTTGTAATGTAGGAGATGAATCCTTGATATTCTGGTGGCTCTCGTAATCTGGTTCTCGATTGCTCTTGGATGGCAGCCCTGGTTCAAAAAAGTCTTTCTGAGGTCCTCAAGGTGATTGTCTCTATCTGTAGGGTTGGAACATATCAGATTGTATCTGATGGCCTGGCTGTACACAATAGAGTTTATGTGCTTTGGATGAAAACTGTCCCATCAGAGATATGTTGGACGGTCAATTGGTTTCCGGCACATGGATGTCTCTATTTCACTGTTCTGTATCTTAATGATGGTGTCCAGAAAGCTGATTTCACTGCAGGAGTAGTTGAGTGTTAAGTTGATGGTGGGATGACACTGATTAAAGTGTTCATGGAACGTCTTCAGCTGTTGCTCAGACTCTGTCCAGATGATTAAAATGTCATCAATATAACGGTAGTAGGCCTGAGGATAAAAAGTCACCTTCAAGCTTGGCCATGAAAAGGTTTGCATATTGTGGTGCCATTTTGCTTCCCATTGCTGTGCCAGTCTCCTGTAAATATGTGTTGTCGTCAAATGTAAAGTAATTGTGCATGAGGATGAATTTTGTGAGTTCCACCACAGAGTCAGCATCAATTCCTGTGTTTTCCAGGAATGTTTTGCAGGCATTTAATCCATCCTGGTGTGGGATGTTACTGTACAGAGATTCCACATCCATGGTGGTGAGGATGCTTCCTTCTGGTAGAGGACCTATTGCTGACAGTTTATTCAATAGGTCAGAGGACAATGAACTTTTGACATATCTTATGTGAACTGTTTCGCTTCGATTTATTTGCCCTATACAACTTACTGCAGAATCTTCAGGTCACCACAGGCCACCAATCATAAAACACTAATAGTTAGAAGAAAAAGTTTACAATCGGTTCCTCTTATCTTAATATTTTTCCCAGCTCCTTTACCCGTCCCTAGCCTGACTCTGCTTTACGTCATCTGGCATATTTACTGCATTATCTCACTTTGCCTATGTATATATTTATGTATGTGTCTTCAGAATTTGTGTCATTATCAGCCTGACGAAGGTGCCTAAGTGTCCCGAAAGCTTGCCATGCTTATCATCTTTTCAGTTAGCCATTAAAAGTTATCAACCACTGAGGACTCTCATATTCAAATATTTTTCTAAATTATTATGGTAATCCTAATTGACCTAAAACAAGAAAAGTTTATTCCGATTTCATGTCAGATACTGAGAAAAACATGTGTATTTTTATACAGTGTATGTAAACTTCTAGTTTCAACTGTGGGCCATGGGGTACTCAGAACTGGGCAGCATTTCTCCTGGGGGAGTCACGGGGGTCAACCCTGGGCGGTTAGTAAAAGGGGACAGTTTTTAGGAATAAGCGTGATGCCACTAGTGGTGTGCGGCTATTGGTAGCCGCTGCTGCAGTCAGGACCTCTGGGGATGATGGGAGTAGCAGCGAGGATGTTGAGCCCTTCATGGGAAGAGCTGGTCCCAAGGGCAACCATGAAGTCTACGAATATGCAGGCTTGTCGGGGGTGCGGAGCTCGCAGTTATGGGTAGTCTCCTGCTGCTGGATCACAGATGCAGTCTGTCTCATTCAGGCACAATAATCACAGTCTCAGACAGCATCGAGCTTTAATCGGGTTTTACTTTCTCAGCAGTTGGTATAGTTCACAGACAGTATACTAGCAGCTGCAGTGTGGTCTAAGCAGCCGGGATGGTTAATCTGCATCACCCCCTTTCGTGTCTTTTTCGGGCCTTTTCAGTGCGTCCGCACGCTAGCTATGACCCAGCGGTCACAGGCTTTAAGTAGTTGACCTATCGGGTCCCATAGCCCTAGTATGACGGCCTTCTTTTCACTGTGCCGGAGGTTGGGTCAAAAAGACCCCGTTCGTGATTAGAGCACACAGTGTCCTGGCCACTTCAGCAGAGCCAGCACTCTGGTTCTGGCCCAGTCCCACAGTGTCCTTGCTAATTGAAACACACCTAGCCTCCTTCTTTCTCTTTCTGCGGTCTACAGTCTGGGACCCAGGCTAGCCTCATAGTGGCACAGGCCGCCGGGTCTGTGTCCTCTCAGTCCTGTTTGGTTGTTTTCTCACCTCTCTTTATCTACTGTCCAGACTTTACCCCTTGACTTCCCTTGGCTGCCTGGTCTCTCCGCACTTGGTGTTGTGTTGCTTTGTTACCTCCCCTAACCAGGTCCTTCGCTAACTTTCCACCCTCCACCTGGCTCCTCCCACTATCCCGTTGCTGGCCATAGAATCCCTAGACTTAGGATCGGGAGTGTGTTTCTGAACACTGCAAGGTGACAAAGCATATTATTTATAGCACCATCATATTCCACAGTGCTTTACAGACATCATCGTTACAAGCCCAATTAAGGCTCACAATCTGAATTCTATATTAGAAATGAGCAGACCTGTGGAAGTTCAGGTTCTGGTGGTCTAGCTGTCTTTTAAAGGTCTGTTCAGGTCCTAAACTTGACAAGAACCTCCTTTGAAGACACTGATTGGGTAGTCAGTTTGGCTCTCCACACACATACACCCATAAGCAAACTACTTCCAAGCGCAGGAGGGTGGGATTTATCAATTTTTTGATTTTACAACCATATTACGGATGATAATCTGCTTTTACTCCTCAATGTGAGCCACTTGAACACTGCAAATGGCTCATACTGGGCCAAGCACAAGCATACATAAGCCCACCTGACGTGCTTTGGATACGTAAACACATGAACTCCTACCCTGAAAAGGTATGTCTTTGAAATGTGCTAAGAAACTGCAGTACCCAAAGGAAACCCACAGAAACACAGGAAGAATAATCAAACTCCTTGCAAACATTGTTGCAGCTGGGATTTGAACCCAGGACCCCAGCACTGCTAACAGTTGAGCCACTATGCTGCATAAACAAGAACTTCAGCTATTGAGATTAATGATAATATATAGACAGAAAAAGGTTGGATTTATCCAAAAGAAATGCATTTTTATAGAATTAGTAAAGGCACTTACTGTTGCAGCAACAACATTTGAGCCCCCAGGTGAGTTTTCTGGTATTCTTGCAACATAGTACTCAGAGGAGAACCTTGGAACGTTGTCATTGATATCAAGAAGATTGATGGTTATATCAGCTGTTGAACTGAATTTTTCTGGTGTGTTGACCTCAATGGCAAGAAGCTAAAAGACAAAGTAGAATGAATAGAATGCTTAGTTGAAACAATAAGGAGAACTAAGGCTGCTTTCACATCAGTGTTTTACGCTGATCGCGGCAGTTGCGGTGAAAAAACCGCAACTGACGCGATTACCGCATGACGGCCGCGATTGCGGCACACTTGCGGCAAGCCCCATACAATGTCTATGGGGCTTGCGGCAGGTGCGGCAAGTGCGGTATCGGCACTTGCGGCAGGTGCGGCCGCGAAAAAAACGCGGCATACCGCGTTTTTTTTGCGGCCGCACTTGCCGCACCTGCCGCACACTTACCGCAAGCCCCATAGACATTGTATGGGGCTTGCCGCAAGTGTGCCGCGGACGTTATGTGGTAATCGCGGCAGTTGCGTTTTTTTCACCACAACTGCCGCGATCAGCGTCAAACGCTGATGTGAAAGGGGCCTAAAATTGTATAGTCAGAAAGATCAATTCTCATGAACAATGAGACATTCTCAACACAAAAATACGTAATGGAGAGCGTTTTGACAAAATATTGAATATATTGTACTCTATACCTTTTGTTTTGATAATGTCAAGCTAATCATCAGCATTATTAAGGAATATCTAAGGAAAACTTACAAATATGGTGATCAATTGCGATCGAACGTTGAATTCACAAAAGAAAGGAAGTGGTTTTATGACATACAGTACCAATTCTTGTGCACACTTTGTCTTACCCCCTCCCCCATAAAAAAAAATAATAATAATGAAGGGCATTTTATAATGTACAGCAGATGAGCTCCAATTTTCTAAGTTGATCTCTGTAATGGCCTGAATGTATGGCTGCTATAATACCCTACAAAGCATAAAACGTGCGCCATTTTTATCTCAAGATTACAATAGATCTGACATATAGCTGATAGGCCTATGAGATTTGCACTGAATAATTTTAGATGTACTACTAACAACTTTAAGTGTCTTTCCAAAGACAGTGGCTGAGTGGTTATTTATATTCTTGTACAAATTCAAAATCCATCAGCTAGACATAATAAGACAAACATAACTGCGTGTCCTCCTCTAAAAACCACTAAAAGGGAAGAGAAGCTACATGTTCTATAGACAAATGTCAGTGCTGGTTTAGATCACCTATGAATCTAGAGTACTGCACCATACATTTTTGAGGCCTTGCATCTAACACGTTTGCGCCCCTCTAATCCGCCCTCATATCTACTGTATGGTTCATTCAATTTGCCCTCTTACTCTTCTGGCTTCCCTCTCACAATCCCCTCACTGGTTGCTTCAGAGAATATAGAGCTGGTCCCCAGCAACAGTTTCTGGGCATCTGCTGATTCAGAAGACAGATGCAAACACTGAAGTGTAAACTAATACAAGCGCCAGCCTTCTCAGTATTTGGACATGCCCACGCTGCATACTGTGTGAGTATGTTTGCGGTTCTTACATCAGTAGCGCACCAATTGGGCTGTTTCTATAAAGGAGAAATAGAGTTAGGCTGTGGTCACAGTTGACATGCGTTTTTTTAGTGCCTTTTAAAAACGCATGCTTTTTTACATGCGTTTTTCATGTCATCATGAGTTTTTTAAGGTGTCTGATGGCTTCCTGCGTTTTTGGCTGCATTTTGGAATCTGCACCCAAAAATAGTGCATGTACTATTTTTTGGTGCATTTTTATAACATGGGCTCCTATGAGAAACGCATGCGTTTTTGAATGGCACTAATTGTACATGCGTTTTTGCATGCGTTTCCCATAAGGCCCCATATTAAAAAAACGCATGCGTTTTTGGAAAAGCACCAAAAACGCATGGGACTGTCACACATGCTTTTTGGCTATTAGGGCATGCGTTTTTTAACATGGGGGCCTATGGGTGCGTTTTTTACATGCGTTTTTGAAAACGCAGGTCTCCAAAAACGCATGTGAAAAATGCTACTGTGATCCCAGCCTTATGAGGTTTGCAGAATGCCAGGGGGCCGGGGAAGAAGGTCTCTGACAGGGCCAGATCATCATATCAGTGAGAGCACTGAACAGGGTTGGTTTTAGACAAAGTGGGGCCCTGGGCAAAATATGTACCACCACATGGTGGGACAGGCTGCTGGGTCCATGTCCTTTCAGTCCGTGTGGTGATGGTGTTCTTTCCTCTCCTTCTCACTGAACTTGACTTATCGACTTGACTTTCCAAACTGACCAACTAAGTAAGGTGTTTTCTAGTTTTATTTCCTTCCCTAACTGTGTCCTGTCCTAACTTCCCCACCCTCCACTTATCTCCTCCCGCTATCCCGCTGCTGGACATGAAGTCAAAAGTCTTGAGATCGGGAGTGTGTTGGGTATGTGTTTAGGGTGACTGGACTTACCGATCCCAGTTGCTGCGCCTTCTAGTGGCGACCGGTCAACAGGGGCGCCACACTCATTCTAATGTCCTCACTAATATATACCACCAGGAGTCCATACATTCTGATGTCCTCACTGATATATATATATATCTATTATATAAAACCCGAAGGCCACTTCCGCCCAAAATCCGCTTCCGCTTCCGTGATGGCCTCCCTCCTGTGTCAAACACCGGAACCGGAAGCACCAGACCCACAGAGCCCCGTCTGCGCCCACCCACATCCGGCCCACAGCCCTGCAGCTCACCGCCCACTCTCCATCAGGGACCGCCATGCCGCCACTGGGTCCGCACACAGCCTGGTGTGCGCCCACCAACATGAGGGAACCGGCCCGGACCGGCCCACACTCCGGTGTGCGGCCTCCGCCGGCAACGCTCCCCCGCCACCTCGGGGGGCCACACAACCTCTGGGGGTACCCGTGCTCCGCGCCTGGAGAGGAGAGAGGGCGGGACTGACTGTCCTGCAGCTCTGCCCGCCCCTCCTCTCCTCCTACACCCGACGCGCGCCCACCGGTAAGTCTGCCCTCCTGCCTCCGCCTCCGCTCCAGCCTGTGCCCGCCGCCTCCGCTGCAGCCTGTGCTCCCTCCAGCCTGTGTCTCCTCCAGCCTCTGTCCTCTGCCCCCCTCCGGCCTGTGTCCTCTGCCCCCCTCCGGCCTGTGTCCTGTCACCCCCTCCGGCCTGTGTCCTGTGACCCCCTCCGGCCTGTGTCCTGTGACCCCCTCCGGCCTGTGTCCTGTGACCCCCTCCGGCCTGTGTCCTGTGACCCCCTCCGGCCTGTGTCCTGTCACCCCCTCCGGCCTGTGTCCTGTGCCCCCCTCCGGCCTGTGTCCTGTGACCCCCTCCGGCCTGTGTCCTGTGCCCCCCTCCGGCCTGTGTCCTGTGCCCCCCTCCGGCCTGTGTCCTGTGCCCCCCTCCGGCCTGTGTCCTGTGCCCCCCTCCGGCCTGTGTCCTGTGACCCCCTCCGGCCTGTGTCCTGTGACCCCCTCCGGCCTGTGTCCTGTGACCCCCTCCGGCCTGTGTCCTGTGACCCCCTCCGGCCTGTGTCCTGTGACCCCCTCCGGCCTGTGTCCTGTGACCCCCTCCGGCCTGTGTCCTGTGACCCCCTCCGGCCTGTGTCCTGTGACCCCCTCCGGCCTGTGTCCTGTGACCCCCTCCGGCCTGTGTCCTGTGACCCCCTCCGGCCTGTGTCCTGTGACCCCCTCCGGCCTGTGTCCTGTGACCCCCTCCGGCCTGTGTCCTGTGACCCCCTCCGGCCTGTGTCCTGTGACCCCCTCCGGCCTGTGTCCTGTGACCCCCTCCGGCCTGTGTCCTGTGACCCCCTCCGGCCTGTGTCCTGTGACCCCCTCCGGCCTGTCCTCTGTGTCCTCTGCCCCCTGTCCTCTGTGTCCTCTGCCCCCTGTCCTCTGTGTCCTCTGCCCCTGTCCTCTGTGTCCTCTGCCCCCTGTCCTCTGCGTCCTCTGCCCCTCTGCGTCCTCTGCCCCCTCTGCGTCCTCTGCCCCCTCTGCGTCCTCTGCCCCCTCTGCGTCCTCTGCCCCCTCTGCGTCCTCTGCCCCCTCTGCGTCCTCTGCCCCCTCTGCCCCCTCTGCCCCCTCTGCGTCCTCTGCGTCCTCTGCCCCCTCTGCGTCCTCTGCCCCCTCTGCGTCCTCTGCCCCCTCTGCGTCCTCTGCCCCCTCTGCGTCCTCTGCCCCCTCTGCGTCCTCTGCCCCCTCTGCGTCCTCTGCCCCCTCTGCGTCCTCTGCCCCCTCTGCCCCCTGTCCTCTGCGTCCTGTCCTCTGCGTCCTCTGCCCCCTCTCCTCTGCGTCCTCTGCCCCCTGTCCTCTGCGTCCTCTGCCCCCTGTCCTCTGCGTCCTCTGCGTCCTCTGCCCCCTGTCCTCTGCGTCCTCTGCGTCCTCTGCGTCCTCTGCGTCCTCTGCCCCCTCTGCGTCCTCTGCCCCCTCTGCGTCCTCTGCCCCCTCTGCGTCCTCTGCCCCCTCTGCCCCCTCTGCGTCCTCTGCGTCCTCTGCGTCCTCTGCCCCCTCTGCGTCCTCTGCCCCCTCTGCGTCCTCTGCCCCCTCTGCGTCCTCTGCCCCCTCTGCGTCCTCTGCCCCCTCTGCGTTCTCTGCCCCCTCTGCGTCCTCTGCCCCCTCTGCGTCCTCTGCCCCCTCTGCGTCCTCTGCCCCCTCTGCGTCCTCTGCCCCCTCTGCGTCCTCTGCCCCCTCTGCCCCCTCTGCGTCCTCTGCCCCCTCTGCCCCCTCTGCGTCCTCTGCCCCCTCTGCCCCCTCTGCGTCCTCTGCCCCCTCTGCGTCCTCTGCCCCCTCTGCGTCCTCTGCCCCCTCTGCGTCCTCTGCCCCCTCTGCGTCCTCTGCCCCCTCTGCGTCCTCTGCCCCCTGTCCTCTGCGTCCTGTCCTCTGCGTCCTCTGCCCCCTCTCCTCTGCGTCCTCTGCCCCCTGTCCTCTGCGTCCTCTGCCCCCTGTCCTCTGCGTCCTCTGCGTCCTCTGCCCCCTGTCCTCTGCGTCCTCTGCGTCCTCTGCGTCCTCTGCGTCCTCTGCGTCCTCTGCCCCTCTGCGTCCTCTGCCCCCTCTGCGTCCTCTGCCCCCTCTGCGTCCTCTGCCCCCTCTGCGTCCTCTGCCCCTCTGCGTCCTCTGCCCCCTCTGCCCCCTCTGCGTCCTCTGCGTCCTCTGCCCCCTCTGCGTCCTCTGCCCCCTCTGCGTCCTCTGCCCCCTCTGCGTCCTCTGCCCCCTCTGCGTTCTCTGCCCCCTCTGCGTCCTCTGCCCCCTCTGCGTCCTCTGCCCCCTCTGCGTCCTCTGCCCCCTCTGCGTCCTCTGCCCCCTCTGCGTCCTCTGCCTCCTCTGCCCCCTCTGCGTCCTCTGCCCCCTCTGCGTCCTCTGCCCCCTCTGCGTCCTCTGCCCCCTCTGCGTCCTCTGCCCCCTCTGCGTCCTCTGCCCCCTGTCCTCTGTGTCCTCTGCCCCCTGTCCTCTTGTGTCCTCTGCCCCCTGTCCTCTGCGTCCTCTGCCCCCTGTCCTCTGCGTCCTCTGCCCCCTGTCCTCTGCGTCCTCTGCCCCCTGTCCTCTGCGTCCTCTGCCCCTGTCCTCTGCGTCCTCTGCCCCTGTCCTCTGCGTCCTCTGCCCCCTGTCCTCTGCGTCCTCTGCCCCCTGTCCTCTGCGTCCTCTGCGTCCTCTGCCCCCTCTGCGTCCTCTGCGTCCTCTGCCCCCTCTGCGTCCTCTGCGTCCTCTGCGTCCTCTGCCCCCTCTGCGTCCTCTGCGTCCTCTGCCCCCTCTGCGTCCTCTGCCCCCTCTGCGTCCTCTGCCCCCTTTGCGTCCTCTGCCCCCTCTGCGTCCTCTGCCCCCTCTGCGTCCTCTGCCCCCTGTCCTCTGCGTCCTCTGCCCCCTGTCCTCTGCGTCCTCTGCCCCCTGTCCTCTGCCCAGCCGCCTCTGCCCCCTGTCCTCTGCCCAGCCGCCTCTGCCCCCTGTCCTCTGCCCAGCCGCCTCTGCCCCCTGTCCTCTGCGCTGACCACTCTGCCCACGTCGCTGCGCTGACCAATCTCACCGCACTCACTGCTAACCACTGAGCCACCGCACTCACTGCTAACCACTGAGCCACCGCACTCACTGCTAACCACTGAGCCACCGTATACTCTGCTACCCACTGAGCCACTGTATACACACAATTCATTTCACCGCACTCCCGTAACTATTAGTAAATAAACTATATATGGATTCTAGACTACCCGATTCTTTAGAATCGGGCCGCCATCTAGTATATATATATATATATATATATATATATATATATCTCATATATAATTGCCGAAGGCACGTTTTTGTCGGACCCCGGCACGCCGTGGCTTTGTCACTATGTGACGTCACCACGCCGTGCGAGGCATTGCCCGCGTAGCGGGCATTGCGACCGCCGCTGTCATCCCGCTACTCGGCATGAGGGGCCCATTGCCTCCACCCCTGGGGGGCCCCGTGCTGACACCAGCCGCCCGCCGTCCGCCCGGAGAGGAGGGAGGACGGAACTTCCTGTCCGGCAGCTCTGCCCGCCCCTCCTCTCCTCCTACAGCACAAGCACGGGCCGCGGCGCGGTGAGTCTGCACTCCCCTCCAGCCTGTGCTCTCCCCTCCAGCCTCCGTTCTCCTCTCCAGCCTCCCTTATGCCCTCCAGCCTCTGCCATCCAGCCTCCGCTCTCCCCTCCAGCCTATCCCCTCCAGCCTATCCCCTCCAGCCTCCGCTCTGCCCTCCAGCCTCCGCTCTCCCTCCAGCCTCCGCTCTGCCCTCCAGCCTCCGCTCTGCCCTCCAGCCTCCGCTCTGCCCTCCAGCCTCTGACCTCCAGCCTCTGACCTCCAGCCTCCGCTCTGACCTCCAGCCTCCGCTCTGCCCTCCAGCCTCCGCTCTGCCCTCCAGCCTCCGCTCTACCCTCCCAGCCTCCGCTCTACCCTCCAGCCTCCGCTCTCCCTCCAGCCTCCGCTTCCCCTCCAGCCTCTGCCATCCAGCCTCCGCTCTGCCCTCCAGCCTCCGCTCTGCCCTCCAGCCTCCGCTCTGCCCTCCAGCCTCCGCTCTGCCCTCCAGCCTCTGCCCTCCAGCCTCCCCTCTGCCCTCCAGCCTCCCCTCTGCCCTCCAGCCTCCGCTCTCCCCTCCAGCCTCTGCCCTCCAGCCTCCGCTCTGCCCTCCAGCCTCCGCTCTGACCTCCAGCCTCTGACCTCCAGCCTCTGACCTCCAGCCTCCGCTCTGACCTCCAGCCTCCGCTCTGCCCTCCAGCCTCCGCTCTGCCCTCCAGCCTCCGCTCTGCCCTCCAGCCTCCGCTCTCCCCTCCAGCCTCCGCTCTCCTCTCCAGCCTCCGCTCTGCCCTCCAGCCTCTGCTCTGCCCTCCAGCCTCTGCTCTGCCCTCCAGCCTCTGCTCTGCCCTCCAGCCTCCGCTCTGCCTTCCAGCCTCCGCTCTCCCCTCCAGCCTCTCCCCTCCAGCCTCCGCTTTCCCCTCCAGCCTCCGCTCTCCCCTCCAGCCTCCGCTTTCCCCTCCAGCCTCCGCTCTCCCCTCCAGCCTCCGCTCTCCCCTCCAGCCTCCGCTCTCCTCTCCAGCCTCCGTTCTCCCCTCCAGCCTCTGCCCTAAAGCCTCTGCCCTCCAGCATCTCCCCTCCAGCCTTTCCCCTCCAGCCTCTCCTTTCCAGCCTCCAGCCAATCCCCTCCAGCCTCCAGCCAATCCCCTCCAGCCTCCGCTCTCCCCTCCAGCCTCCGCTCTCCCCTCCAGCCTCCGCTCTCCCCTCCAGCCTCTGCTCTCCCCTCCAGCCTCCGTTCTCCCCTCCAGCCTCTGCCCTAAAGCCTCTGCCCTCCAGCCTCTCCCCTCCAGCCTTTCCCCTCCAGCCTCTCCTTTCCAGCCTCCAGCCAATCCCCTCCAGCCTCCAGCCAATCCCCTCCAGCCTCCGCTCTCCCCTCCAGTCTCTGCTCTCACTTCCAGCCTCCGCTCTACCCTCCAGCCTCTGCCCTCTCCTCCAGCCTCCGCACTCCCTTCCAGCCTCCGCTCTGCCCTCCAGCCTCCGCTCTGCCCTCCAGCCTCCGCTCTCCCCTCCAGCCTCCGCTCTCCCCTCCAGCCTCCGCTCTCCCCTCCAGCCTCTGCTCTCCCCTCCAGCCTCCGTTCTCCCCTCCAGCCTCTGCCCTAAAGCCTCTGCCCTCCAGCCTCTCCCCTCCAGCCTTTCCCCTCCAGCCTCTCCTTTCCAGCCTCCAGCCAATCCCCTCCAGCCTCCAGCCAATCCCCTCCAGCCTCCGCTCTCCCTCCAGTCTCTGCTCTCACTTCCAGCCTCCGCTCTACCCTCCAGCCTCTGCCCTCTCCTCCAGCCTCCGCACTCCCTTCCAGCCTCCGCTCTGCCCTCCAGCCTCCGCTCTGCCCTCCAGCCTCCGCTCTCCCCTCCAGCCTCCGCTCTCCCCTCCAGCCTCCGCTCTCCCCTCCAGCCTCCGCTCTCCCCTCCAACCTCCGCTCTCCCCTCCAGCCTCTGCCCTCCAGCATCCGCTCTCCCCTCCAGCCTTTCCCCTCCAGCCTCCCCTCTGCCCTCCAGCCTCTGCCCTCCAGCCTCTGCCCTCCAACCTCCGCTCTCCCCTTTAGCCTCTCCCCTCCAGCCTCCGCTCTCCCCTACAGCCTCTGCCCTCCAGCCTCTGCTTCCCCTCCAGCCTCTCCCTCTCCACCTCCGCTCTGCCCTCAGCCCGCTCTCCTCCGCTCTCCCTCCAGCCTCGCCCTCCCCTCGCTTGCCTCCAGCCTCACGCTCTCCCCTCCAGCCTCTGCTCTCCCTCCAGCCTCCGCTCTCCTCTCCAGCCTCCGTTCTCCCTCCAGCCTCTGCCCTAAAGCCTCTGCCCTCCAGCCTCTCCCCTCCAGCCTTTCCCCTCCAGCCTCTCCTTTCAGCCTCCAGCCAATCCCCTCCAGCCTCCAGCCAATCCCCTCCAGCCTCCGCTCTCCCTTCCAGCCTCTGCTCTCCCTTCCAGCCTCCGCTCTCCCCTCCAGCCTCTGCCCTCCAGCCTCTGCTCTGCCCTCTAGCCTCTGCCCTCCCTCCAGCCTCCGCTCTCCCCTCCAGCCTCCGCTCTCCTCACCCCTCCATATGCAATGTACAGTATCTACTATATAATTGCCGTAGGCACTTTCGTGTGGGTACCCGAAAAGACCGTGGCTATGTCACTCTGTGACGTCAGCACGGCGAAGCATTGGCCGCGTAGCGGCCAATGCGAGTCGCTGGCCTGCGCGAGCAATGGCCGCGAGGCCATTGCTCGCGCAGGCTGAGGACGAGCAATGCAAGTCGCTGGCTTGCGCGAGCAATGGCCGCGAGGCCATTGCTCGCGCAGGCTGAGTACGAGCAATGGCCGCGAAGCGGCCGTTGCGAGTCGCTGGCCGAAAATCGAACCAGAGGCTCGGCCTCAAAGTTAACGATTTACCGGTCAGGTAGCGCGAGCAATGGCCGCGAGGCCATTGCGAGTCGCTGCCTGAGCCGCGCTTCTAATTGGTCGGCGCCAGCGAGTCGTTACACTTGCGGCGCGCTTGCGGTAATCCTCATACAAAGTATAGTATTCTAGACACCCGATGCATTTGCATCGGGCTCACAGCTAGTTATATATATATATACCACTAGAAACTCATGCATTCTGGTGTACTCACTGATATATATACCACCAGGAGCCCATACATTCTGATGTCCTCACTTATATATAACACCAGGGGCCCTTACATTCTGATGTAATCACTGATATACGGGGTGGGCCATTTATATGGATTCACCAAAATAAAATGGAAATGGTTGACAATATCAACTTCCTGTTTGAGGCACATTAGTATATGGGAGGGAGAAAATTTTTCTAGATGGGTGGTGACTAGGGATGAGGGAGTATATTTGCAAGTATTTGGTGCTCGACAAGTAATGCAGTACCCACGGTACTCGAAACATAGCGAGTATTTCACTACTCACCTCTCAATATTCGGATCTCCCACCCAGCATTAGCCAATCACAGTAATGCCACAGCATTCTTGGTTGCAGCATTACTATGAGTGGCTGGCCGCCCAGCATCATACATGAGTCATAGCCTATGACTCATAGGCACTATATAAGCCCTGCCACCGCCATTTGCTGCACATTGCATACAGAACACAGCTAGTGTAGGGAGAGTGTGAGCAGCTGATAGGGAGAGTTGTTCTTGTGCAAATCGTACAGAAATCCTCTGTAAAACCCAAAAGGTCCTGTGAGAGCTACCAGTATTGTAGTACTAGGTTACTGTAGTGCAGGGAGACAGGCAGGAGCGTTACAGTACCACATAGTACAGTCAGCAATATTTCAGCTCTCCTCAGAGCTGAAAGTAAAAGGTCAGGGAGTAGTGACAGTTTTCCCAGCTACTTTAGGGGTCACATTTACCAGGGCAATTTTTTTGTGCCATTGCGGTGCTGTGTTCACAAACACAAAGCAGTACTAGGCTGTAGTTCTACCTTCCACAAAGCACTAATGGCACGCTGGGAGGGGTCGGGGTAGCAAGGAGCTGGACAAGGGGCATCAGGGGAGCCTGCTCTGGCCCTGATACTAGGGTCCCTGGCTCACCCTGATCTCAAAGGTACCTCTAAAGTTGAGGAGGTTCGAGCCTCCAGCCTAAGTCCCTAAAGCTCCTGAGAAGCCCTAGGCCTAAGCCCCTACCTCCACACACGGATCACGGAGCCCAGCAACTTCCAAGGGAAAAAAAACAGCAGATTCAGATCAGCGTCTGCTCACAACAGGTCACAGTCCAGAAGAGAACTGAATCAGCAACAACAGGTGGATGTGATCTGACCCATTTATGGCCGAGGGGTGGGGAGCAGCCAACCCAGACACACCCCTCGGGTCACCTAAGCCTGAGTTATATTCATCACACACACTTGCACTCTCAGTCCCCGCTGATTAGGTTCCTCTATCCACACTGAGAGCAGGGAAACAAAAATGGCTTCATTTAAATCACAGCAGCAGCACTTCCATACTACAAGGCAGTCAATAAGTAACAGTATCCCTCCCTTTTATGAGAGGCCTCCAAACTCTAAACCGGACACGTCCGACAATGGTCTGAACTTCCTGAGCGACGACCTATGGAAGATATTACAGGTACAGAGCACTGGGGGAATGGCCAACTGGAACAATACGGGGTTGAAAATGGCCACTATCCTAAACGGACCAATAACTTCCATAGTAGGAACTCCAGCCGCACACTTCCACCTTACGTGCTCTGACAGCACCCACACATAGTAACGAATGCAGAGCCCGCAGCACCACGGAAAGGGAGGAAAGTTCAAACCTCCAGTGTGGTGCCCGTCCTATACCAGGGAGTCATCCTAGTAGATACATATATAACATAGAAGGGGACAGCACCACATACCAGATGGGATTCTTTGTCAATTCTTTTATTCCAGCACCCCAGTGCAAGCGACGTTTCGGACTGTGTCCTTTATCAGGCTTGATAAAGGACACAGTCCGAAACGTCGCTTGCACTGGGGTGCTGGAATAAAAGAATTGACAAAGCATCCCGTCTGGTATGTGGTGCTGTCCCCTTCTATGTTATATAAGCACCCACACATAGTCATTCATACTCAGGTCTGGACCTGACTGTTTATTGTCATGCACGCGGTCACAGACAGAAGGTTCACTCTCATGGGGGCAAACGGCAGAAATGGTTCCTGGTTTCGTCTTGGGGACCTTCCTCACCAAGGGCTTAGTGGGGGTTACCACCTTCCTCCTAACACGCTTCTTCAGATAACACCTGAGTTTGGCGTTGATCTGAGGTGCAGGCAGAGTTCCACTCCTATCTTTCGGTGGGTGATTAACCACCATAGGAGCAGGCCTGACCAACACGGCAGACACAGCAGCACTCACGCGCTTATGCATATGGGATGTCTGCAGCTGAGAAGCGAGATTAACACGGTATGGACAGACCCTAATGAAGTAATCAGGTTGACCGCAAAAGAAACAATACCGGCCAACCTGATGAGCTGCAGATGGGTTAGTACAAGACTCCGCAGTCCCCAGCTGCTTAGTAACATTAGAACCCACACATGTAACCTCCACAGCAGGGATGGTCACCGGGGGCAGGATCGGATCCAGTCTCTCTTTTAGGCAACTGTCCAATCTGATAGCAAGCGCCATTGTAGCTTTCAGCATCTCCAGAGCAGCATACTGAGTCATGGTGTTTTGTAACCGATCTGACAACCCTAGACAGAACTGACTCATCAGAGCAGGATCGTTCCATTGAGTGTCAGTGGCCCACCTCCTGAACTCAGACCAATACTCCTCGACCGGTCGTGCTCCCTGCCTGAGCTTGCGTAGTTTAGACTCAGCAAGGGAGAAGGCATCAGTGTCACCATACACCAGGGTAAGCGCTGCAAAAAATGTGTCCACCGACCGCATAGATGGAGAATCGGTCGGCAGAGAGACGGCCTAGGCCTGGGGTTCACCCTTAAGAAGGGAGAGTATAATCGTCACGCGCTGTTCCTCACTCCCCGGAGAATGAGGATGCAGCCTGAAATATAATTTGCAGGCTTCTCTAAACACAAAAAATGTATCTCTCCCTCCTGAAAATCGGTCAGGAAGGGAGATATTGGATTCAGGTGCAGCCAACGTGTGAACCGCAGCCAGATACCCAACCACTTCTCGAAGCTGATGCACCACCTGGTTTAGCAAGGTAGAAACCTCCTGAGAGAGCTCCGACACCAGGTGGGCAAAAGGTCATTTTGACATAGCGGCTTAGGGGAAAAAAAAGTGGGTTGCTGATTATGTCACGCTGGGAGGGGTTGGGCTAGCAAGGGGCTGGAGAAAGGGGATCAGGGGAGCCTGCTCTGGCTCTGATACTGGGGTCCCTGGCTCGCACTAATCTCAAAAGTACCTCTGAAGGTGAGGAGGTTCGAGCCGCCAGTTTAAGTCTCTAAAGCTCCTGAGAAGCCCTAGGCCTAAGCCTCTACCTCCACACACGGACCACGGAGCCCAGCAACTTCCAAAGAAAAAAAACAGCAGCTTCAGATAAGCGTCTGCTCACAACAGATAACAGTACAGAAGTGAACTGAATCAGCAACAACAGGTGGATGTGCTCTGACCCATTTATGGCCGAGGGGTGGGGAACAACCAGCCCAGACACACTTCTCAGCTCACCTAAGCATGAGTCATATTCATCACACACACTTGCACTCTTAGCTCTCGCTCATTAGGTTCTTCTATCCACACTGAGAGCAGGGAAAACAAAAGGCTTCATTTACAGTGTTGGCCAAAAGTATTGACACCCCTGCAATTCTGTCAGATAATACTCAGTTTCTTCCTGAAAATGATTGCAATCACAAATTCTTTGGTATTATTATCTTCATTTAATTTGTCTTCAATGAAAAAACACAAAAGAGAATGAAGCAAAAAGCAAAACATTTGTTCTTTAATTTTCTTTAATTTACAGTGTTTACCTATGGGCTTTTCTGAACAAGGCTATAACACCTACAGTATGTGACCATGATGTTCTTAATGGTCCTCAAGCAGTCACCAGATTGGAAGCTACACTGACTATCTATGTAGAGAATGATGACGGAAGAAGCGGACAGCACACTGCTCCCTCTTAAAGAGGACCTGTCACCCCCTTCCCCCCATGGATGTGAATCTATGTGCAGCACTGAATACAGCATGTATGCTGCATTCAGTCAAGGGGTCCCTCATTTGTTTGTGAAGCTTGTACCCCGAGATATAAGCTTTTTAAAACTTACAGTTAGAAGCCATGGAGGCTTTCCCTGGTGGTTGGAGCCACCTTGCTCCACGGCTGAATTTGACGCACCCTGCGTCCCTGTGCCGCCTTGCTTACAGCCGTTGCCGTCTCCTTCCTGCCAGTCAATTCGTCCTCCTCTGCGCCTGCGGTTACGTGGGTGCTCTATGTCCAGCAGCCAAAACCGAAGGGTGGGAGATTCCAAGTCTCCCAGCCACAAAAGCACCTGGAGGCACAGCAGTGTGAAGAGCTCCGGGACCTTGGCCAGAGGAGAGACACCCGGGAAGGGCTCGAGCTGCCTGACATACTGGTGATAAACTGTCCAGCAGGAGGAAAGGATCGCAGCTTAGCTACAGATAGCCAGGACCGGAAGAGAGTGGTGCAGCAGGGAGGCCTCAGAACTCACCCGGTGAGGAAATCCTTAACTTGCTTCCAGGCCACTCAGATTCCTAAATTCAAGAAAAGGATTTGCTCCACCACCTAACATTCCCAGGACTCCCAGGCAAACTGGAAGGTGGCTTGGCAACCACCAGTAGCAATAGAATAAGGTGTAAAATCCGGTGCCACAAAAAATTCTTTTTATTTCATGATTAAAAATTAAAAAATGATTAAGTGGGCTAGACCCACGAAATGCATCCAGAGCTCCTCTGGAAGATGTGTGATTTTCAATTATGAAATAAAAATAATTTTTTGTGGCACCGGATTCTACACCTTATTCTATCACTCAGATTCCTAACAACAACTGTGGACTGTACCCTGGCTCCCATCGCTTCAGTAAAAGTAACGGAAACAACCCCTGCATGTCTGTCAGTTATTCAGTGCCCTGAGACCTGCACCCCAACGGCCTGCCACCTCCATAGACCTTGCCGGTTGCCCCGGGGAGCAGCTCCACCCGTGGAGAGCAATAACACCACAGCTACCCATCCATCGTCCCTGGAAGTCCCGCACCGCAGCAACGGCTCCAATATCCGGGTACCACGGGTGGCGTCACAACACCTATCCCCTAAATCCTATCTCCCTGAACTTTTTAAGACTGATCCCAAGTTTTACGTAGCTCAGTCTTGACCTCTGTGACTCCCCGAAAAGCTCCAAAGCCCGGTTCCGAGTGCCCCATGGCCCTGGGGTAGGTAAGGTCCTTCTCTGGATTTCCTAAGAGCACAGCTTCCCGGCACACTGTCATGGGTTGTAGTATCAGACAAGGGTAGCAGGATGGCAGTGATAGGCAAAAGGTGATCAGCAAAACTAGTCTGACCCTTAGACTGGGGGTCCCCAGCTTACCCTATTCCCACAAGTACCTCTGAAAGTGAGGATATCTGGGCCTTTACCCTTGCTCTGCTCCTGACCAGCCCAAGGCTATAACCCCTCAACTCCACCAAGGAACCGGGATAAACACAGCAACTCCTAGAAAAATGGCAATCTCCACAAAGCTACATAGAAAGAAAGCTCCAACAGATCAGCACTCAGCATCAGCACAGCTCATAGTCTATGAAGCCAATAAACTCTATGAGCGACACAAACTGATGGGTCATGGGACTACTTAAAGGCTAAGGGGGGTGGTAAAACCACATTAGCTGATACACTCAGCAACTACAACTAGTACTGCAGAGCTACCGAAGTTAACCCTTAATAGATTAAAGGAAATTAACTTCATGTAACCAATGCAGAGCAATTCACAGAGACTGCAGAGCAGTCTACATTTGACAATGCTCCCCCCTTTATGATGGGCCTTTGGACCCTAAATCGGGCTCACCCGGAAACAGTCCAAATTTCTTAAGAGATGACCTGTACTGGAGGAAGTTCAAGCTGGAACAACACAGGGTTGAAAATGGCCGATACCAATAACGTACAGCATTAGCTGTTTGGTCGCCTGCCACTGGCGGGCGATTTAAACAATGAGCTGACAGTGTCAGCTGATGATTTAAACAGAGTCAGCTGAATGGCCACCCATCAGCATCAGGCGATTTAAACCAACAGCTGATGCGGGCAGGCTGATGCTGTCAGCTGTTGGTTAAAACTCCGCCAGCTAATTGGTCACCCGCCGCAGGCGGGTGATTTACACCAACAGGTGACACTGTCAGCTGATTGGTCACCCGCCTCCAGCACTGTCAGTGGTGACACTGTCAATGGTTTAAATCGCCCGCCAGTGGCAGTTGACCAGCCAGCTGACGGTTTAAATCGCCTGCCGCCGACGGGCGACCAATCAGCTGACTCTACCAACGGCGGGCGATTTAAAGCATCAGCTGATGCGAGCGGAAGGACGATAAACCAGCTGACAGCATCAGTTGATCTAAATCGCCTGCCAGCGATGGTTGACCAATCAGCTGATAGAGTCAGCTGATTGTTTAAATCGGAAGGACGATAAACCAGCTGACAGCATCAGTTGATCTAAATCGCCTGCCAGCGATGGTTGACCAATCAGCTGATAGAGTCAGCTGATTGTTTAAATCGCCTACCACTGATGGGCGACCAATCAGCTGACCATACCAGCAGTGGGCAATTTAAACCAACAGCTTACGCTGTCAGCTGATTGGTCGCCCGCCCGTGTCAGCTGTTGGTTTAAATCGCCCGCCGCTGGCAGGCGACCAATCAGCTGACTCTGTCATGTGTGCCGAATACAGTCTCAGAAACCTCTTTAAGTAACACACTGAAAGAAGTTTAAAAGCATATGACCTCAATTATCCCTTCATTACTCTGATTTTATCTTTTTAATACCTTGTAACATCTACTCCCGTTAGTAAACAGCCAGAGGCAAATACAATAAGGATGGGCCACTGCTCATAGGTCACTACTGTGCGCTTGCTCCCCAGGCCAAATTTGCCATCCAGACACTGTACGGTATGTTATGTACAATAGACTGTTTTCACTATTTTCAACCATACGACACCTTGGAATAGGGCACTTTTAAATATACAATAACTTTAATAATAGAACTGTTTTCATGATTAGAAAAAAATTAAACATACCTTAAAAGTTAATAAATGAAACTTTTCATAGTCTATTCCAGCAGAGTTTTCCACAATTATTGTCACTTGAGCTTCATTTAACACAGTTTGTGGCACTACCCGAAACATTCCACCAGGTCCAACTAAACGCAGATTGAACTTAGCATTTGCACCCTATAATTGTACAAAAAAAAAAAAAGTTTTTATATAATAAAATATTTACAAGAATATATACCGTATGTGTCATTGCTAATTTTATGTCTTGTCTCAACATATCCCCATATGTGTGGCATGATACAACCAACTATAATTTAAAAAAAAAAAGAAACACTCTCTCTTAGGGTGGAAACACATGATACGAGATGCATACAAGGTACTAGCATGAGTCTTGCATACCTCATCCAGAATTGCTCATGCCTCTCTGAATGGGAGTGTGTCAGCTGCTTGTGCTTCTCTGCAGCTCCATGCTCCTGTCCAGAGAGACAAGGGATGTTCTGTGTGAGGCATACGAGACTCATGCTAGCATCTTGTATGCATCTTGGATCGTGTGCTTCCACTCTTAAGGCCTTGTTACATGGCACGACGTTGGAACGATGTCGGCAGCGATCTCGTGGGCGCGTGGTAATTTCAGACATCGTTTTGACATCGTTGGTGAGATGTCACATGTCTAGATATCGTGGACGACTCACCAACGATGTTGTGAGCAGGTATGGTTCGCACAATCCAGCGAACGATACCTGCTCATTGCTGTGAATGGGTGAATTCATAAATTATCATGGTGTCAAACACAGCAATATACCAGGTTGGCTGATCGTTGCTCATGTGGTTTGAGAACATGTTCTCAAACCTGCTATCACCGATCCAATGATTTATCGTTACAACTTGGCCGAGTCACACGCAACGAGGTCGTAACGATGTCGCAGGAACGACTCCAAACCCGTGACGTATCAGCGATGTTGTTAACTATGTCGCGCCATGTAACGGGGCCCTTAGGGAATTTCTTTGGTTAAGTATTGGCATCCAATGATTATAAAGTGATTTTAGCCTTGCAAAGGTTTTGTTAGCATATAGGGATACTTCACAACATGGAATATGTATTGTGTGAAAATATAGTTTGTAACCAAATTCAGCTAAAGTTAGGACGGACAAATCTGTGCTAATAAATTATATATACTGTATATAAAAGAAAATATATCAACCTGATCAGAATCATTGACGGTGATTTTCAGGCCTCTCAGTATCTCTCCCTCTGGGGGATGTTCATACATGGTAAGTTCAAATTGATTCTGCGGTCCATTTTCCCCATAAAATGTTGGTGGGTGATTATTTAGGTCAACAACTCTTATGGTAACAACTGTATAGGCTTGACCCACAACATCACCAACAGCTGTAAGTTCAGACACCTAAGAAAATAAAAAAAAAAAGCAGATCAACATCTATATGACATTAAATTGACTTTAGATCACTAAAAGGCCTAATTATGGGTAAAGGGTGTTGCAATGCAAACACGATGGTTACTTTTGGGCACTCAGTTTATGTATGTGTGGAGTGGAATATGGTCACCTGGCATTTAATGTCAAGCAATCAAGTGCCAAGGTTATTGCCAAGGACAAATTGTGAAGTTTGTAAATGAAAAATTTTACATTAAATAAAAGTAAAAGTTGCATATGATGTATGTAAAGTCCTATGGAATTAATAGCGCTATTTAAATGAATAAATATTATAAATAAATATTATATTATTATTATTATTACTAGCTGTGAGCCCGATGCAAATGCATCGGGATTCTAGAACGTGCATTAATTTGATTATAGTAGTTATAGCTGTTAGCCTGATGCAAATGCATCGGGTATCTAAAATATGTTTATTGTTTTTTTAAAGATTTTTAAATAATAATCGCATCATCAATAGCAATAATATAAGCCATAGCATTATTATTAGCAGTAATAGCAGTATTAATAGCATTATGAGCAGTATTATGAGCATTAATAACAGTATTAATAGCATTAATAGCATTATTATTAGCATTAATAGCATTATTAATAGCATTATTAGCATTAATAATAGCATTAATAACATTATTAATAGCATTGATAGCATTATTATTAGCATTAATAGCATTAATAATAGCATTATTAGCATAAATAATAGCATTAATAACATTATTAATAGCATAAATAGCATTATTATTAGCATAAATAGCATTAATAATAGGATTATTAGCACTAATAATAGCATTAATAACATTATTAATAGCATTAATAGCATTATTATTAGCATTAATAGAATTAATAATAGCATTATTAGCATTAATAATAGCATTAATAACATTATTAATAGCATTAATAGCATTATTATTAGCATTAATAGCATTATTATTAGCATTAACAGCATTAATAATACCATTAATAGCATTATTATTAGCATTAATAGCATTATTAGCATAAATAATAGGATTAATAGCATTATTAATAGCATTAATAGCATTATTATTAGCATAAATAGCATTAATAATAGGATTATTAGCATTAATAATAGCATTAATAACATTAATAATAGGATTATTAGCATTATTATTAGCATTAATAGAATTAATAATAGCATTATTAGCATTAATAATAGCATTAATAACATTATTAATAGCATTAATAGCATTATTATTAGCATTAATAGCATTATTATTAGCATTAATAGCATTAATAATACCATTAATAGCATTATTATTAGCATTAATAGCATTAATAGCATAAATAATAGGATTAATAGCATTATTAATAGCATTAATAGCATAAATAATAGGATTAATAGCATTATTAATAGCATTAATAATAGCATTAATAGCATTATTATTAGCATAAATAGCATTAATAATAGGATTATTAGCATTAATAATAGCATTAATAACATTATTAATAGCATTATTAGCATTAATAATAGCATTAATAACATTATTAATAGCATTATTAGCATTATTATTAGCATTAATAGCATTATTAATAGCATGAATAGCATTATTATTAGCATTAATAGCATTAATAATACCATTAATAGGATAAATATTGACATTAATAACATTATTAATATCATTATTAGCATTAATATATAGCATTAATAACATTATTAATAGCATTAATAGCATTATTATTAGCATTAATAGAATTAATAATAGCATTATTAGCATTAATAATAGCATTAATAACATTATTAATAGCATTAATAGCATTATTATTAGCATTAATAGCATTATTATTAGCATTAATAGCATTAATAATACCATATAATAGGATAAATATTAGCATTAATAGCATTAATAGCATAAATAATAGGATTAATAGCATTATTAATAGCATTAATAGCATTATTAATAGCATTAATAGCATTATTATTAGCATAAATAGCATTAATAATAGCATTATTAGCATTAATAATAGCATTAATAACATTATTAATAGCATTAATAGCATTATTATTAGCATTAATAGCATTAAATAGCATTATTATTAGCATTAATAGCATTAATAATACCATTATATGGATAAATATTGACATTAATTAAGCATTAATAATAGCATTATATAGCATTAATAATAGCATTAATAACATTATTAATAGCATTAATATGCATATTATATTAGCATTAATAGTATTTAATAATAGCATTATTAGCATTAATAATAGCATTAATAACATTATTAATAGCATTAATAGCATTATTTAATTAGCATTAATAGCATTAATAGTATTATTAATAGCATGAATAGCATTATTAATAGCATTAATAGATTATTATTAGCATTAATAGCATTAATAATAGCATTATTAGCATTATTAATAGCATTAATAACATTATTATATAGCATTAATAGCATTATTATTAGCATTAATAGCATTAATAATAGCATTATTAGCATTATTAATAGCATTAATAACATTATTAATAGCATTAATATCATTATTAGCATAAATAGATTAATAATAGATTATTAGCATTAATAATAGCATTAATAACATTATTAATTAGCATTAATAGCATTATTATTAGCATTAATAATTAATAATAGCATTATTATCATTATAATTAGCATTAATAACATAATTATTATCATTAATAGCATTATTATTAGTCAGTAATATTATTATTAGCATTTTTTTTTTAATTATTATTTATTATTTGTTATTTATTTTTTAATTATGTTTTATTTATTTTTTTATAATTTTTTATTAATTATTTTTTAATTATTTTGTTATTATTAAATTTATTATATTTAGGCTGAGAGCAGTTGTCATTCAGGTGCGCTAAAGGGCTGATCTTATTAGCATATATTTTATTTTTTTATTATTATTTTTATTGAATTTTTTTATTATTTTTAATTAATTTTTTTTATTATTTTTTAATTCTTTTTTAATTATTTTTTTTATTATTTAATTTATTATTTAGGCTGAGACGCAGTTCTCATTCAGGTCCGCAAAGGGCTGATCTTATTAGCATATATTTTATTTTTTTATTATTATTTTTATTGAATTTTGTTATTATTTTTAATTATTTTTTTTTATTATTTTTTAATTCTTTTTTAATTATTTTTTTTATTATTTAATTTATTATTTAGGCTGAGAGGCAGTTCTCATTCAGGTCCGCAAAGGGCTGATCTTATTAGCATATATTTTATTTTTTTATTATTATTTTTATTGAATTTTTTATTATTTATTATTATTATTTTTATTATTTTTTAATTCTTTTTTAATTATTTTTTTTATTATTTAATTTATTATTTAGGCTGAGACGCAGTTCTCATTGAGGTCCGCCTTTATTAGCATATATTTTATTTTTTTATTATTATTTTTATTGAATTTTTTATTATTTTTAATTATTTTTTTTATTATTTTTTAATTCTTTTTTAATTCTTTTTTTTATTATTTAATTTATTATTTAGGCTGAGACGCAGTTCTCATTCAGGTCCGCAAAGGGCTGATCTTATTAGCATATATTTTATTTTTTTATTATTATTTTTATTGAATTTTTTATTATTTTTAATTTTTTTTTTAATTATTTTTTAATTCTTTTTTAATTATTTTTTTTATTATTTAATTTATTATTTAGGCTGAGACGCAGTTCTCATTGAGGTCCGCCTTTATTAGCATATATTTTATTTTTTTATTATTATTTTTATTGAATTTTTTATTATTTTTAATTATTTTTTTTTATTATTTTTTAATTATTTTTTAATTATTTTTTTTATTATTTAATTTATTATTTAGGCTGAGACGCAGTTCTCATTCAGGTCCGCAAAGGGCTGATCTTATTAGCATATATTTTATTTTTTTATTATTATTTTTATTGAATTTTTTATTATTTTTAATTATTATTTTTATTATTTTTTAATTCTTTTTTAATTATTTTTTTTATTATTTAATTTATTATTTAGGCTGAGACGCAGTTCTCATTGAGGTCCGCCTTTATTAGCATATATTTTATTTTTTTATTATTATTTTTATTGAATTTTTTATTATTTTTAATTATTTTTTTTATTATTTTTTAATTCTTTTTTAATTATTTTTTTTATTATTTAATTTATTATTTAGGCTGAGACGCAGTTCTCATTCAGGTCCGCAAAGGGCTGATCTTATTAGCATATATTTTATTTTTTTATTATTATTTTTATTGAATTTTTTATTATTTTTAATTATTTTTTTTTATTATTTTTTAATTCTTTTTTAATTATTTTTTTTATTATTTAATTTATTATTTAGGCTGAGACGCAGTTCTCATTGAGGTCCGCCTTTATTAGCATATATTTTATTTTTTTATTATTATTTTTATTGAATTTTTTATTATTTTTAATTATTTTTTTTTATTATTTTTTAATTCTTTTTTAATTATTTTTTTTATTATTTAATTTATTATTTAGGCTGAGACGCAGTTCTCATTCAGGTCCGCAAAGGGCTGATCTTATTAGCATATATTTTATTTTTTTATTATTATTTTTATTGAATTTTTTATTATTTTTAATTATTTTTTTTTATTATTTTTTAATTCTTTTTTAATTATTTTTTTTATTATTTAATTTATTATTTAGGCTGAGACGCAGTTCTCATTGAGGTCCGCCTTTATTAGCATATATTTTATTTTTTTATTATTATTTTTATTGAATTTTTTATTATTTTTAATTATTTTTTTTAATTATTTTTTAATTCTTTTTTAATTATTTTTTTTATTATTTAATTTATTATTTAGGCTGAGACGCAGTTCTCATTCAGGTCCGCAAAGGGCTGATCTTATTAGCATATATTTTATTTTTTTATTATTATTTTTATTGAATTTTTTATTATTTTTAATTATTTTTTTTTATTATTTTTTAATTCTTTTTTAATTATTTTTTTTATTATTTAATTTATTATTTAGGCTGAGAGGCAGTTCTCATTCAGGTCCGCAAAGGGCTGATCTTATTAGCATATATTTTATTTTTTTATTATTATTTTTATTGAATTTTTTATTATTTTTAATTATTATTTTTATTATTTTTTAATTCTTTTTTAATTATTTTTTTTATTATTTAATTTATTATTTAGGCTGAGACGCAGTTCTCATTGAGGTCCGCCTTTATTAGCATATATTTTATTTTTTTATTATTATTTTTATTGAATTTTTTTTATTTTTAATTATTTTTTTTTATTATTTTTTAATTCTTTTTTAATTATTTTTTTTTATTATTTAATTTATTATTTAGGCTGAGACGCAGTTTCTCATTCAGGTCCGCAAAGGGCTGATCTTATTAGCATATATTTTATTTTTTTATTATTATTTTTATTGAATTTTTTATTATTTTTAATTATTTTTTTTTATTATTTTTTAATTCTTTTTTAATTATTTTTTTTATTATTTAATTTATTATTTAGGCTGAGACGCAGTTCTCATTGAGGTCCGCCTTTCTTTTTTGCCATTGAAATGCATTAGCGGTGTGTCGGCGATTTTATGGCCGACCACCTGGTTCTATTTGTCGGCCCTAAAATCGCGGACACACCGCTAATGCATCTCTATGGGCAGTCAGGCCGATTTCGGATTGAACGCCGACCAATCAGAATTCGAGCTGACTTGCCCATAGACATGCATTAGCGGTGTGTCGGCGATTTTATGGCCGACCACCTGGTTCTATTTGTCGGCCGTAAAATCGCGGACACACCGCTAATGCATCTCTATGGGCAGTCAGCCCGATTTCGGATTGAACGGCAACCAATCAGAAGTCGAGCTGACTGCCCATAGAGATGCATTAGCGGTGTGTCCGCGATTTTAGGGCCGACAAATAGAACCAGGGGGGCGGCCATAAAATCGCCGACACACCGGTAATGTATGTCAATGGGGAAAAAAGGCGGACCTGAATGAAAACTGAATGAGGAGCTCTTCTGATTGGCTGAGGGCATTATCCAGCAACCAATCAGAAGACGGCGTGAGATTTCATTGAGGTAGAATGGGGGATTTTTCCTCCATTCTATCTTAATGAGAAGGAAGAGGACGTCGGAGGTGGAATTTTCGGAAAAGAAGACAGAAGATCCCCGGGGCCGGACGAAGAGGCGGAGATGGCGGAAAGAAGAGAGAAGACCCCCGGGGCCGGAGGAATAGGACGCCTGGCCGGACGGAGGATCGGACGGACGATCAGATGACTTGAAGGCATGTAAGTGATGGACGGGGGCTTCGGGTGTAGGGCCTTAGGTGAGAGCGGCGTTAGGTTAGGGGACGGCGGGGGGTTAGGGTGTAGGGCTTTAGCGACAGGGGCAGGGGACAGCGGCGGGAGCTTAGGGGGTATCGGCGGGGGCCTAGGGGGTAGGAGCTTAGTAGGGGCGGCGATGGCTTAGGGGGTAGACGGCGGGGCTTAGGGGTATCGGCGGCGAGTCGGGGGTTAGGTAGTCGGGGCTTAGGGGGTATCGGCGGCGGGTTTGGATGGTGCGAGTCGGGGGTTAGGTGGTCGGGGCTGCTGCGGGGTTTCGGCGGCGGGTTTGGATGGTGCGAGTCGGGGGTTAGGTGGTCGGGGCTGCTGCGGGGTTTAGGGGGTTAGGGGCGGCGGTGCCTTAGGGGGTAGGCGGCATGGCTTAGGGGGTATCGTCGGGGGTCTAGGGGGTAGGGGTTAGGGGCGGCGGTGCCTTAGGGGGTAGGCGGCATGGCTTAGGGGGTATCGGCGGGGGCCTAGGGGGTAGGGGCGGCGGGGGTTAGGTGGTCGGGGCTGCTGCGGGGTTTCGGCGGCGGGTTTGGATGGTGCGAGTCGGGGGTTAGGTGGTCGGGGCTGCTGCGGGGTTTAGGGGGTTAGGGGCGGCGGTGCCTTAGGGGGTAGGCGGCATGGCTTAGGGGGTATCGTCGGGGGTCTAGGGGGTAGGGGGTTAGGGGCGGCGGTGCCTTAGGGGGTAGGCGGCATGGCTTAGGGGGTATCGGCGGGGGCCTAGGGGGTAGGGGCGGCGGGGGTTAGGTGGTCGGGGCTGCTGCGGGGTTTCGGCGGCGGGTTTGGATGGTGCGAGTCGGGGGTTAGGTGGTCGGGGCTGCTGCGGGGTTTAGGGGGTTAGGGGCGGCGGTGCCTTAGGGGGTAGGCGGCATGGCTTAGGGGGTATCGTCGGGGGTCTAGGGGGTAGGGGGTTAGGGGCGGCGGTGCCTTAGGGGGTAGGCGGCATGGCTTAGGGGGTATCGGCGGGGGCCTAGGGGGTAGGGGCGGCGATGGCTTAGGGGGTAGACGGCGGGGCTTAGGGGGTATCGGGGGCGGGTTTGGATGCTGCGGGTCGGGGGTTAGGTGGTCGGGGCTGCTGCGGGGCTTAGGGGGTAGGGGGTTAGGGGCGGCGGTGCCTTAGGGGGTAGGCTTAGAGCGGCAGGGGGCTGTAGTGTACAGCGCGATGGTATACTACAGTCCCATGGCGCTTATGGGCATGGGACTGTAGTATACTATAGCGGTGTACAGTACAGCAGCGCGTAGTGGCTTAGAGCGGCAGGGGGCTGTAGTGTACAGCGCGATGGTATACTACAGTCCCATGGCGCTTATGGGCATGGGACTGTAGTATACTATAGCGGTGTACAGTACAGCAGCGCGTAGTGGCTTAGAGCGGCAGGGGGCTGTAGTGTACAGCGCGATGGTATACTACAGTCCCATGGCGCTTATGGGCATGGGACTGTAGTATACTATAGCGGTGTACACTACAGGAGTATGGGCTTCGGTGGCTTGGTTAGCGGTGTAGCGACTCGCAATGCCCGCTTCGCGGGCATTGCTTCGCTGGGCTGCAACGACTCGCAATGCCCGCTTTGCGGGCATTGCTTCGTGAGTCGCCGTGGCCGCTACGCGGCCACGGGGAGAGTCCAGGAGAAGCAGCTCGGACTCGCTAACCAAGCCACCGGAAGCAGCGCCGCTCCGACGGAAGTCGCTACGGCAATTATATAATAGATATCTACAGTATTGATGGGAAATGATTGATTTGTATTGTTTGAATACAAATCAATCATTTCCCTTCAATACTGTAGAAATACGACTTTTACTTTTATTTCAGCAGAGTGAGCTCAAGATTTGGTGAGGTTTTCTTCTTTTAAGAAGGTACTAACAGTGAGGGAGCAGAACATTCTTTGTAGCATCTGAATAGTGATATGTGTGCTCAGATCTGTTATGATTTTGTGTTAAAAGCTCCCGGAGGCCAGCTGGGAAAAGGTGTCTGCCCCTTTCCTTAGCCTCACATCCTGGCTCCACCCCCATTGCCGCATCACTTCCAGGTACCTCCCACTCCTGAGCAACACTACCGTGATGTCAGAGGCCCGACCAGCACCGTCACTCCTACAGGCTCCAATGTGATGCCTGTACAGGGACAAGTGCAGATAGCCCTAATGACAGCTGCAGAACGAGCTGATCAGTCCAACCTGACCAATGAGCGTGCCCTCCAACTCCAGCAAGCCTGCAACAGTAGACAAAGTGAAAGTGCACCAATCACCATTGATGCACTCACAACACCCAAACTAAAGAAACACTTCAAAATCAGCCTATAATACAAATTACACAATTCCCCCCGTCCTACCATACATCTCTCCCATGGCCCATAACCCACTCAGCGAACCCTTTATAATAAACATCCCGGAACTCACCCCAAACCCAACCCATAGCCATAGCGGACTCAGGCATAGACGCAGTAGGTAATCCACATTCTCCTCAGACGATTCCCGTCAACATTCTCGATGTCCTTCTCATCACTACTGGAGGCACAGCTCCCATAGGAGCTGCCATCGATCTGGGCCCTCTAGATGGCGTTCCCATTCCACATCGGAGTCGTCCAACATATCTGAGAGTCCCGATAGACAGTCACAGGCTCACGACAGACACCAGCGTACCCAATCATTGGCTGTCAGCCGGGGAGACACATCTCCATCTCCCAGGTCTTCCGGCCAAAACTACCAGTCCATAGCCCAAGTGGAATTTGGAGATCCTCCATCATCTGGAGTCACTCCTCCTACCATTGCCCAAGCAGAAGCCAGAGTCCCTCCGTGACCGATAGTCACTCCTCCTGCCATCACCCAGCGGGAGCCAAAGTTGCTCGATCACCGGGAGTCACTCCTCCTGCATCAGAGAACGGTGAGTATTTTGAAGTCAACGAAAATGACGCCATATATAATGTTGTGCATAACATGGAGGCGAACGAGCTAGCCTCAGCGATTAAGGTGCTAGTTCAAGAGTTTACTAGCCCAAGCTTTTCTAATGACAGCAAAGTGACACCACAGTTAGCGAGCCTACGCAAAGATGGGTTTTTCTGCAGACTTAGCACCGCTAGGTGCACACAGATCAGGAGACAAGATACAAAATATGGAGAAATGACTACATCGACATATGGTCATTATTATGAGCTGACCAACAAACAGTAGATAAAGAAAGGAGAACAAATTAACAGTTGTACAGTAGAAATATGCCAAAAATAAGATGGACAATGAATAACTGGCTACAGGCGTTTGCAGTTTTACGCTGTATTATGGACCAGAAACATCTGTAAACGCTGCTCCGAATTATATATATATCAAGATCTGATATATAACTCATACAAAACCCATGGCAGTTCTGCCTGGCATTTGTATGATGAGGAGTTCCGCAGGAGGCTGGCCCTGTAGCCCGATCTAGGCTGGGGAGTCAAAGTGACAGATGTGTGGTTACAACTAATGTTTTCACAGAAGCAGCCCCCTTTTCATCTATGATCACTAACTACTCTGTAGCAGGTCAACACTCAGTGGTCGTACGAAAACCACGGGCCTGCTGGCTAATTAATGAAGGAAAATGCCATTTCCACTCGTTATATAAATATAGACACAACTGCTCAGCTTGTGGAGGGGGACACCTAGCAGCAAGGTGTACCTGTAGAGCAGAGTGCCTCCAAGGCATATCTTCAGTGAGCGTAACCGCAAAGGGCCCCTGGCTAAACCTTTACCTTAATAAAGAACAGGCACTGCAATTATGCTCCGGCTTTACTTACCTTTTTTTTTATCCCCATCAAATTCAGTAGAACACCGACCCTTGCTGATAACCTAAAATCTGCTCTCGAATTCCTTGAAATCCTTCACAAAAAAAATCCAAAAAGAGGTTGAACTAGGTAGAATGGCGGGCCCCTTTCCATCTTTGCCTTTCCAAAATATCAGGATCTCTCCGTTAGGCAGTATTCCAAAAAAAGAACCTGGTAACTATTGTTTAATCCATTATTTGTCCCACTCAAAAGGCGATTCGGTTAACGACGGTATCCTCCCAGAGGAAGCTTCGGTAACAGAAGCGTCTTTTGACAAAGCTGTAGAATTAGTCCGCACTGTGGGGCCTGGTGCCCTGCTAGCAAAATCTGATATAGAGTTGGCATTCCGCCTATTACCCGTATATCCGGACTGCTTCCACCTGTTGCAAGGTGGACCAGCACTATTATTTTGACAGGTGTTTGCCAATAGTATGCTCCATTTTGTGTCACTATTTTGAGCTATTCAGTACTTTCCTGGACTGGGTAGTCCGTTATGAGACAGGCAGCAATTCTCTAATTCACTAACTTGATGATTTTTTATTCGTCGGCCCAAAAAATTCAAGTGAAGATACACCAGGGCCACAGGTCCATAATTTTACAGTTCCTTTATTAGATGCTGAATAAAACCATATGCATCCTGGCCGGACGCGTTTTGGACACAAGTTCCTTACTTAAGCCGATGAGTAAAATTATGGACATGTGGCCCTGGTGTATCTTCATTTGACGTTTGAGTGGTGGAAGCCAGCCATCTTACCAGGAGCCTGGGAATCTAAGGGGGTATGGATGTGAGCGGCAATTCCCATTTCCCTACTCCCCCCTCACATGTCCAAAAACTTCAAAACTCTGCTTCCTCCTTCTCGGAAAATGTAAATTTATAACTCAGTACTTTGGCGTATCCCTATCACCCGAAAAAACAGACGGATTGTGTAACTTACAACCTTTCCTCGGCCTCAAAATAGACACTTATGGTACCTTTACACACCGCAACAGGATGGTGGCAACAACCGGGTGCTTCACGTGCACGAGCACGCACAAACGGTTGCAAACGGTAATCGCACCACCTTTACACGCCGCAACAAGGTGCGCTACGGTAGGTTACATCTATCTCTGGATACACCGCCGGGTGCCACAAGTTACCTTCTGTAGCTTACTTTACCACATTTACACGCCGCAACAACAAGGTAATATGGGCGGAACTAATGCAGCAGGTAAAACATATAGGCGTGCCACAATTGTGGATTACGAGAATTCCGTACGCTGATAGGACAAAGCAATAACATCATGATTGGGCAGTCAGCGCAGGAGGCTGCCTAATACATGACGCTCGAGCAATTGTGTAGTGTGACTGGTCAGCTCCTTAAATATGCCGCCCTATGAAGCGACTACCAATCGGAACGCAGCATCTTCCACCAATGATCGCTGATGGGGCTCGGTAACCCGGAGCCTGTGTCACGCCCCAGGTACATAGCATGGTGTCGATACAACCCTTCTGTTCCTTATTTACACGCCGATACAGGCCGCAACAATCGCCTTGAAATCAACCTGTTTTAGGGCACTGCTCTGAAACAGGTGCCTCAAGTGGTGGGTGGCAACAACCATCTTCAGACGCCGCTACCTCGGGTTGATTTGGCGGTGCAAGATACATTTCTCTCATGTACCCGGTTGTTGCCACCATCCTGTTGCGGCGTGTAAAGGTACCATAACACAATGGTTTTCCGTTTACCAGAAGAAAAAATTCTGAAAACCCTGCATATGATGGAGGGATTTTGTGAGGCAAAAAAGGTCACCCTCCAACTGATGCAGTCCTTGCTGGGACTGATCACTTTTGCCAGCCGCGTAATGCAGGTCGGCAGAGCCTTCTCTCACCAATTAACGTTAGCAACAAAGGGCATTTCCCAGCCAGGTCATAGAATCAGGATCACTCACGTATCAAAGGCAGACTTACTAGTCTGGAAAACATTCCTACAATCCTTCAATGTTCATACCTGCGCCATGACAAAAGAGATGTCAAGCAAAGACCTAGGGTTTGCTATAGAAGGATGTAACAAAGAGGGTTTTACAACAGTCTACAAGAACCAATGGTGCAAAGGCAGCTTGCCGGAGCTATGGATCACATCAACCTGGGGGCGCGATCCAGCCATATTAGAAATTTTCCCAATAGTATTGTCTGTAGAACTATGGGGTAAAGAGTTACAAAACTCGAACATTCGATTTCAAACGAAAAATCCAAGAACGGCAAAGAGCTTAAATCATATATCCTCTGCATACCTGCCCCTACTTGCTGTGTTGCACAGACTAGCACTATTATGCTTAAAACATAACATCTGGTGCCGAGCCAGAGTAACGGCGGATGTAGACGATAATCTTATTAGCTCACTGTTATGTTCCAATTAGCAAGTCTTCACAGACCATCTTCCCAAGGCTTAACCATCGGGTGTCCAGTGTCCTCAATCCCTTTGGGACCCAGTGGCCAATCACTGATGCCTCTGTTACATTGGCTACCTGGCAGGTCTATGGTAAGGCTTGGGAGGAGTGGTGTTCGTTAATCCAGGATAGGCCAGTCGATAAGTGCGACCGAGCAAGAAACGAAGTGACAACAGAATTTTTGATTTGGCTTCAGGAAAGAGGGGTGTCGGGTATGTTGGCACAACGGCATTTATGGAATGTTATCGCATCATTTCTTTGCGTTTATTACACTACATTTTCTTAATATCCCCATTATTGCGCAAGTCACAATATGACGAAATCCTCATATCAGCAGCATTTGCTATTGCTTTTTTTGGTGCACTACGTATTACTGAATTATTGCCACGTTCAAAAACTGCGACAAAAGGTGGTTTCATTAATAAAGATTTAGTCATATTTAATGACGCTCTGTGCATTTGCGTGGGTAAATCTAAGTGCAACCCCACCGGTAGAGGCACGTGAATCCTGGTTAACTCCTCAGATGGCCCAGTATGCCTACCTAAAATAGTCAAAAACTACATGTTAATAAGACATGCTGGCAGATTTTTTTCTCTCACATACAGACGGGTCCCCTCTTACCAAGTACCCATTTCAGGCAATGTTCAAACAGTGCTTAGCTAAAAATGGGGCAAATCCAAAAGAATCCGGGACGCATTCTTCCAGAATCAGTGCAGACACCGAGGCAGCTAGGGCAGGAGTAACGGAGGCCAAAGTACTGAGAATGGGGGGTGGAAGTCCACAGATATATAAGACTTGATTTGCTGAAATAACATGTGTTGTCTTTTACAGGCAGTTGTAAGCCTGTAGTCTGGGTATTAGGACATTCCTATATTTACTGGGCAACAAAAAGAGCCAAGCTATGGCCAGAAGGACAAAATCTAGGCTTTCCGAGTCTAGAGGTTAACTGGAGTGGCTTTAGAGGGCTCCGATGGCAACAGGTTTTCCCGTAGATAGTCGACATCTCCAGGACGGCCAAGGGTGGCCGGTGATATTGGTGTTACATGCCGGTGGAAATAATTTGGGCACATGAAAAATGGGTGAACTATATACAGTAATGACAATGGACATCGAACGTTCTACCTATTATTTCCAGGATTTAATATTGGTATAGTCGGAAATAGTACCACGAGCCGTCTGGTATGGAGCAAGGGATGCCCAAGGCATAGAGTGAGCAAGGAAAAAGTTTAATGCGAGGTTGGCGAAATTCATGAGGGGAAGATGTGGGATTGTGGTTCGTCACCACCAACTGGAAGGCGATAACTGCGCACATTTACAATTAGATGGAGTGCACCTCAAAGACATTGGTCAAGATATTTTTTGTTCGGCTTGCAGGACGGAGTGGAGCAGGCCCTGAGAGTTATGGGGCAGATCGGAGTCCTGTGTAGGTGGTACATATGATCCTCCGTGGCAGAAGATTGAGGAGAAGGCCAAAGGGTCGTAACCGATCATTGTCCAGCTCGCCTGTTGGTCGCAGACAGGACCTTCGGCGATGAGCCGCTTATGAAATGTGATTGCCTTTGTCTGCTTGCGAAAATTAATAAACTGTGACCGACCTGTTTCAACCCTTCCAGGTCTGTCTATGTTTTCACTACGGGGCTGGTAGGAGGAGGGAAGGCACTGTGTAAGGCCGGCTTCACACGGTGGCGTGATCCAGTCCGGGGCTGTCGGGGATGACCCAGACAGCCGCGGACCGGATCAGCACACAGGACTGGGGGGCTAATATGCCCTCCTGTCCTGTGTGCAGCGCACACAGCTGCAGCCGCTGACAGGTCAGGACCATGGCGCCCGCGGTCCTGACTTATCAGCAGCAGGAACTGCGTGCGCTGCACACTGGACCGGAGGGTCCTGTGTGCTGATCTTGTCCGTGGCTGTCTGGGTCATCTCGGATAGCCCCGGACCGGATCACGCCGCAGTGTGAAGCCGACCTAAGAAATCCGGGTCTACACGGTCTTCTATATGAAATTCCTTAAATAGTGTAGTTGTGAAGAGCACAGCATTTACTGAGATTGGGGGGAAATGTAATCCTAGCCTTTGTATTATTATTATTATTATTTATGATTATAGCACTATTTATTTCATTGCACTTTACATGTGAAAAGGTTCATACATACACACGTGGTAATTTTGTTGGTACCTTTCATTTGATGAAAGAAAAACCCACAATGATCACAGAGATAACTTGAATCTGACAAAAGTAATATTAAATAAAAAAAGTATTAAAATAAACAATGAAAGTCAGACATTGCTTTTCAACCCTGCTTCCACAGAATTTATTTTTAAATTAAACTCATGGAATAGGCCTAGACAGAAATGATGGTATCCCTGAAAATAATGTGTAGGAACATGTTAAATCAAGGTGTGTCCACTAATTAGCATCACAGGTGTCTACAATCTTGTAATCAGTCAATGGGCCTGTGTATAGGGTTACAGATACTCACTGTGATCTTTGGTGACATGGTGTGTACTACACTTAACATGAACCAGAGAAAGCAAAGGAAAGAGTTATTTTAGAAGATTAGAAAGAAAATTAAAGACAAACATGTTAAAGGTAAAGGGTATAAAACAATCTCCAAGCAGCTTGATGTTCCTGTGACTACAGTTGCACATATTGTTCAGAAATTTAAGATCCATGGGACTGTAGCCAACCTCCCTGGACATGGCCGCAGGAGGAAAATTGATGACAAATCAAAGAGACGGATAATAAGAATGGTAACAAAAGAGCCCAGACAAACGTCTAAAGAGATTACGGTAAATGTGAACTTCAAGCTCAAGGAAGATCAGTGTCAAATCACACCATCCGTCATTGTTTGAGCCAAAGTGGACTTCATGTTAGATAACCAAGGGGAATAACACTGTTAAAAAAAAATACTAAAAAAGAAAGACTGGAATTTGCCAAACTAAATGTTGACAAGCTACAAAGCTTCTGAGACAATGTCCTTTGGACAGATGAGACAAAAATTGAATATTTTGGCAAGGCACATCAGCTCTATGTTCACAGACGGAAAAATTAAGCATAGCAAGAAAAGAACACTGTCCCTGCTGTGAAACACGGAGCAGGCTTTGTTTTTGTTCTGGGGCTGCTTGCATCTGGCACAGGGTGTCTTGAATCTGTGCAGGGTACAATGAAATCTCAAGACTATCAAATAAGTCTGTTTGAAGATGTGATATCCCCAAATGCCCTTTCATTTTATATGAAATGAGCAAGCATACACCCTGCTTTTTCTTGCTAAAATAAATTCACTGTTACAAGTGTATTGGTGATCCCCGAATTTGAGATAGGGTGGTGCCCTCAGTTCAAACTTAGTATATTGGTTTTCTTGTGTAGGGCTGCCTTTCCTGGGCCCTTCCTTCTTGAGTGTGGCACACGTTATCTCGTACTGTATTGTGTTTATGTATTGGAGAGTGGTGTTATGGATCTGGAGTCTAGAGTGGCCGCATTAAACAAACAAGTAGGTGGCATTTTTTGTGGGGAATTACCCGATGTGCGGGTTGATGACAATTTTCAAAAACTAACAAAAGAGTTGATTCGGCTGCACAAATTGGTTACAAAGACGTGGTGGAATATAAAAAGCTTAGAAGAATACAAAAAGTTGGGCTTGGTCCCTAGGGGCCTTAGGGTCCAAATTGTCCCTGCGTGGGAGGCTGATGAGAATTTTAAAGAATCTTGGGAAGCAGGGTTGATAAAATGCTCTGTGACCATTATTGATATGTTGATTGAGCATGACAAAAACTTACTGGAGAAATATAAAGAAATCAATAAGACTAAAGAATCATGTTTACAAAATTTTGATAAGCAGAAACAGGTTTAGCCTCTTCATGATAAACTAAGGGATATCTTGGAGAAATTTGACATAGAAATACAAGGTGGCAAGCGTAGTAAGTTTGTGAGGGACAGAAAGGATTTTGAGGATGGTGTGGCCTTCAAGTGGAGTCACCAGGGGAATAGGAGGAGAAAGAAACCTAATCCAAAACCATCTGCATCGGGAAAACCATCAGGAAGGGAATCCTTTTCAGATATTGTTACAAGTGATTTTTTTATCCTCGGAGGAGGGGGACACAGGAAGCAAACTAGAAGGGGCAGGAGGAAGCCCAATAATGCCAAAGAGACCTTACCTCAGGAACAGAGACCCCTCCCCCAAGAAACACAAGAACAGGCGAAAGAATTGGTGATGGATAATAGCCCAGCTCCCCTGTCAACAAGACAGTGATCTTCAAGTGATTAATTTAAATGAGTATGAACTTACCATGGACGAAATGCATGTTCTATCTAAAGGCCTCTCCTTTTCCCCGAGTAGGACTTTGAGTAAATTCGAACTTACCAAGGACCTCTACCTTTTCCGTAGACAACTTGTGTTCAAACTATTCTACCACAAGCCTACCATCATTGATTCACTACCAGAAGGGGACCGACAAGTTTTTTGTGACCTCCTACAACTGCGTGAAGAACAAGCTCCTCATGGAGGTAATTGCAAAATTTCTTTTCCCTCACAATCCACCCCTATATTTGTCCTGTGCCCGGTGGTACAGATATTTTTTGAAACCACATGCAGGGATATACAGGGACTAAGGGTGGAGCAGTGAAAAAACAGTAATCTCACGAGGAGGGAACGTAGGGCTCTATCCATATTAAAGGAGAATACCACCTTTCTCATAAAGGTGGCTGATAAGAGGGGCAATGTGGTGTTATGGCCAACCCATATGTACATCAGGGAAGCCCATAGACAACTTAAAAACACCACTTGCTGTACCTCTTTACCATCTGACCCCACCGAAACTTTCAAGAAAAAGCTGGACAATTTATTGCGCCAGGCTTTACTGCATGGAATTCTGACACGTAACGAACGAGACTTTTTGACCACCAAATCCCTGCGGGTACCAATATTCTATATGCTGTCCAAGGTCCACAAATCCTTAGTGGACCCACCAGGCAGACCGATAGTTTTGGGGATTGGTGGTCTCTTTGAACTATCATGTGTCTATATTGATTTCTATCTATAACCTCTAGTCTCACAACTGTAAAGCTTTGTAAGAGACTCATCTCAACTGATAACAGAGCTTGAGGATATGGATCTTCCGACAGGAGTCTGGGTGATAACTATGGATGTCAAATCGTTGTATACGTCCATACAACATGATCTGGGACTGCAGGCAGTGACCTCCTTCCTCAATCGGCATACCACAGGTGACTGTCTCCATGACTCATTTTTGATTGATCTGCTTAGCATGGTTCTTCACGATAGCTATTTTGTTTTTGATCGGCTGTTTTACTGACAGGTGTCCGGCACTGTGATGGGTGCCCGTTGTGCCACCTCTTACGCCAATCTTTTCCTCTCTATAGGAAGAATACGGCTACCAACAGCTTGCTACATTATAGCAGCTTTCACCTAGCACATGTACGGAATGTTATCTCCAAGGGGCAATTTCTAAGAGTTTGAAGAAATTGCAGCAACTTTGATTCTTTTAGAAAAGAAGCAGAACAATTGACTTTCCGTTTCAAGAAGAGAGGTTATCCACGCAAAATTGTCTCAAGAGCGTATCAACACTCGGCCCAACTGGAACGTAGGGAGACCCTACAACCAAGGGAAAGAAAAGTTATGTCCACCATCAATTTGATTACCACCTATAACAGCCATTGGGAGGATGTATATAAAATTCTGGAAAAAAATTGGGGCATACTTTTGAGTGAAAATAAACTAACCCCATTTATACACGACTGCCCTAAGATGGTGGCTATGAGGACACGGAACTTAAAAGATACCCTAATGGTTAGCCATTGGGGAGAGGCTTTAAGCCTATTGGTACGCATCCCTGTGGATATTGCAATATTTGGCCACATATTGGTGGCAATGGACAGATCTTGAATCCAGTAACATCAGAGGATATCCATCCAAAAGTATATCCAAACTGCAAAACTAGGAAAGTAATTTATGTTCTTTCTTGTGATTGTCCTAAACTATATGTAGGCCAAACGAAGCAGGAGGTAAGAAGACGAATACAGCACCACTTTTCGGACATTGGGAAAGCTCGTGGGGATCAATAGGCGGACAAGAGGATTACCTCAGTAGCCAGACATTTTTTACAACATCACGGCGGCACAACCAGATGTGCACGAGTTATGGTTCTGGAAAAGGTACAGTCTACCATACGGGGTAGATCCTTGGTGGATGACGTATTGAGGAGGGATTCCAGGTGAATTTTTAATTTAAAAACCTTATGCCCTGGTGGACTGAATGAGGAGTTATTGTATACGGGATACTACAAAAAATAAAAAACACGAGGTAACAGTAATGACTGTGGCCTGGTCGAGATGGAGGTTGGGGTGGGGGGAGGGAGGTTCTATTGAGGGGGAGGTGGTGTGTAGGGGAACGGGGTCTGGTATTTATTAATCCCCCTTTACACCTTGGATTATTTGGATAATGTATCAATCTTTGTGGGATCAGTCTACTGGTACCCTGTATCCCCTTGCACCTGCTTCCAGCTCACCTGACCTCTCCTCTTTTTCCTTTTTCTCCTAGGTAATCTAAACCTGGATCGCACAGAACTATTGGGGTGATTGTAGTTCTACCGGAACAGTGATATGATTATATGTCTCCTTGTTAACATACAGTATACATCATGACAAATGTATGTCTGTTGTGGGATGCATGTCTAATACATCTAGTAAGTCCAATACACGGGAAAGGAATTCCTATGTATTGAAAGGACATATTCCTTTCCTGTGTATTGGACTTACTAGATGTATTAGACATGCATCCCACAACAGACATACCTTTGTCATGATAATACATTTTTCGGTTGGATTAGCATGTCACTAACTAGTTGCTTTATAGCAACCCCTCAATCAATTTGTACATGAACAGGATATGACCACATTCATTTAATCATATGCACTACATGCTCGGCTTATAGTACATCATGGTTTACCCCCCTTTATGATGGAAGCCAGCCCCTTTTAACTTATATTTGATCCATTCATCTATCACTTTGCCCCCGAGATACATTTTTATGATCCTCCTGACCTCTCAGTGGCCCCCAGGTATGTACATAGAAATTTATTTTCTACACTATGGACCCATCAACTGCCTCTCTAAATTCTCTAAACTTATTTACCGTGTTTCTTTTCTAATTGCCTCCTGTGTATGGAGGCATTCTGCAGCCGTGCTTGACTGCGCATGCGCGCCACGAGTTGCCGGGTTGCCAGCGCGACGCTTATGCTTACTCGCGTTAGTTTCAGTCATATGACCGCATTGTTTACAGCGTGACGTTGACATGCTTACACATGTGGCCCCAGCCTCTGACCGCCGCTGAATCACATGACATCCACATATGCGCGGCAGTAGGAGGACTAAATCACACACTACTACGCTTCCCACCATTGAGAGAGCGTGAACTATTCCTTCTAACGGCCCCCAGTGGGCACAACCACATGGCCACCACGCTAACAGGTAAAAAGTATTGTAATACTGGTACGCCGGTGGTTAATTTGATTATATATATATATATATATATATACACATATTCTTGGGGGAGGGGGCTCTGTTCCTGAGGTAAGGTCTCTTTGGCATTGGTGGGCTTCCTCCTGGCCCTTCTAGTTCGCTTCCTGTGTCCCCCTCCTCCGATGATAAAAAATCACTCGTAACAATATCTGAAAAGGATTCCCTTCCTGACGGTTTTCCCGATGCAGATGGTTTTGGATTAGATTTCTTTCTCCTCCTATTCCCCTGGTGACTCCACTTGAAGGCCACACCATCCTCAAAATCCTTTCTGTCCCTCACAAACTTACTACGCTTGCCACCTAGTATTTCTTTATCAAATTTCTCCAAGATATCCCTTAGTTTATCATGAAAAGGCTTCACCTGTTTCTCCTTATCAAAGTTTTGTAAACCAGATTCTTTAGTCTTAATGATTTCCTTATATTTCTCCAGTAAGTTTTTGTCATGCTCAATCAATATATCAATAATGGTCACAGAGCATTTTCTTGCTTCCCAAGATTCTTTAAAATTCTCATCAGCCTCCCACGCAGGGACAATTTGGACCCTAAGGCCCCTAGGGACCAAGCCCAACTTTTTGTATTCTTCTAGGCTTTTTATGTTCCACCACGTCTTTGTAACCAATTTGTGCAGCCGAATCAACTATTTTGTTAGTTTTTGAAAATCGTCATCAACCTGCACATCAGGTAATTCCCCACAAAAAATGCCACCTACTTGTACATAACACCACTCTCCTATACATAAACACAATACAGTATGAGATAACGTGTGCCACACTCAAGAAGGAAGGGCCCAGGAAAGGCAGCCCTACACAAGAAAACCAATATACTAAGTTTGAACTGAGGGCACCACCATATCTCAATTTCGGGGATCACGAACACACTTGTAACAATGAATTTATTTTAGTAATAAAAAGCAGTGTGTATGCTTGCTCACGTCAGTTCCGGTCATATGACCACATTGTTTACAGCGCGACGCTGACGCACTTACACATGCAGCCCCGGCCTCTGACCGCCGGTGAATCACGTGACATCCACATATGCGCGGAGGTAGGCGGACTGAGTCGCACACTACTAGACTTCCCACCATTGGGAGAGCGTGAACTACTCCTTCTAACGACCCCCAGGGATCACACCCACATTGCCACCACACTAACAGGTAAACAGGTACAATACTTGACACCGGCACGTTGGTCGTTAATTTGATTATACTCTCCACCTGTTTAGGCTCTTCCAAACCACTCCACACCATGTATATAACTCTGCAAGAGCAGCACTATGGTACACTATTCCCATGAGGAAGCCACACGTGCAGTGGCGATATGCGTGGGGTTCTCCCACACACGCCCTCTACCCGCCCAGGATGCTATAGGGGTAAAACGTTTTGCTGACAATCAGGATCAACTACCAGGGCTAGGTAACCATATATTTGCTGTTTCAAGGTACACCTGATACCCTTGCAAAATTCATATAGGGCATTTACCCAGGTTTTGTAATCAAAAGGGTTAGTATTGGTTCTTATTTGATTATGCACTTTTGATTAGGTGACCATATATTCCTATTAATTGGTACCAGCTCCAGATTTTTGTGCATACTGTTGTACTACTATGGACATATTGTCTTTTGGTTTGTAGACTACATATAGGATCACTGATTGTACCCCGTGTTATTTGCTATCTGGCGGGTGAATTTGTGGGGTTGTGTGTTTTTGCACGATCTGCATGCCATGCATTTTAAATGTTTTTTAGGGTGGAGGCACACTATCATGCATCAAAAATGCCGCGTTTTTGATGCATGACAGTGATGCGAGTGCTGTGCGTGTTTGTGGGTGTGTATGGTGCGAGTATGGTGCGTATGATGAGTGTGGCTGGCTGTATGTATGTTAGTGTGCTGTGATTGTGAGGTGTGAGTGCGTGTGTGCTGCGTGTTTGTGATGCTGTCCACGATCCTGAAGGACCGCGGGCAGCATTTGTCAGGAAATTAAAGCTCTGCGGCTATCAAAGCCACAGAGTTTAAATCTCCCGCTTTGCCTGTACAGTAAGTAATCATCTTGCACCGCTGTGTCAGCGGTGCCAGATGATTACTGAGCACCCAGCTGCTGGGCACCTCTTTTTAATTTAGTGGGTTAAACTGCATATTATGCAGCATCTGTGCGGCATATGAGCACAGATGCTGCATATGCAGCAATGTGCCCCGAGCATAAAGGGTTAATATGGGGCAATTACCTTGTCACCATGTCTCCAGGGATTGCCCCCCTCCCTAGAGACATGGTGCTTATAATCATTGGTGGTTCAGGGGTTAACTTGCTATATTACTGACGAGCCGGCATTTGTCGGCTTTCATTCATGTGCTCTGACAGCCGGCGGGTCCTGGCTGTCAGAGCGAGGTAGATACGCTATTACCGTATATGCTCCTCCTGGGACAGCTCATCAATGTGGAGCTGTCCCAGGTACTTAGAATAATAGCGTAGTTAAGCCACGGCCGCTGTCCATGGAGGTGATGCTGAAATTTTCATCCATCTCCATCTCACAGCCATCGTCCTCAGAGCCAACCTCTTCCTGCCCTGACCGAAAAGTCAAGTTGTCGTTCCAATCAGGTATCTCAGTCTCATCAGCATCTTCCTCATTGTCTCCACCAACAGGAGTAACAGTTTGGGAATGTAAGTCTACATTATGCTCAGAACCTTCTTCATCTGGGCCTGGATCCGACTAACAAAGCTGCTTGGCATCAGTGAAGATCATTTTCTCGTCTGGACTCACAGAAGCTTTGGAGTAGACCTCTGATTCCCAGGCTATAGTATGAGTGAACAGCTCTGCAGACTCAACCATCTGTGTTACCCCATACTTAGATGGGCAGCTGGAGACTTGGGAGCTGTGAGGAAGCAAGTGCGATTGGGATGACACCTCTGAGGACTGGTGTATTTGTGATGTTGAAGTTGAAGTGGAGGAGACTTGATGGAGCGCTTGATATCCATTCAAGCACCTGCTCTTTTTGTGCCTCATCTACAATTTGTAGCGATGGTTGTGACCGTAAGAAAGGGATCATATCAGATGGTCCACGAAAAGAAGTAGACATCTTAATTTAGCTGGAAGACGGTCTTTCTTCAGCAGATGTTTCTATTGCTTTACCACCTACCCCATGGACACAAACTATTTTTCCTTTTCGAACATGCCTATTCCCTAGTGATGGGCGAATCCTAAATTACTCGGAATCGCTTGACTCTAGCGAGTCCGAGCACAGGACTCGCTACTCATTGCGAGCCTAGCGAGTGCAATGTTAATGAATGGGGAAGCGAGTAATAGCGAGTAGTGTGAGATTTACAAATCGCAGATGTGTCTCGGAAGCTTCAGCCTGAAGCAATCCTAGTTTTGCCATTTATTTGCATTGGACTCGTTTACTTTGTAAGTAATCGCTGGGAAACTCGCACAAATAAGAGTCCTGTCTGCTCTGTGTGCTGGCTGCCACAGCTCCAGGGTCCTAGAGCCCGCCTGCTGCCTGATGTAGCAGAGCTGAGATTGTTCTCAGTCTGCTCATTCCCTGTGTACAGACATGAATGTCTGTGCACAGAGATAATGTAGCAGAGCTGAGATTGTTCTCAGTCTGCTCATTCCCTGTGCATAGACATCTACGGTATATCTATGCACAGGGATGAGCAGAGAGGACATCGCGTTTTGGACTGCGTCGGACGGAAGAGGATTTTTTTAATTAAAGATGGAGTCCCTAATGGCTTTTATTTTTATTTCTAATAAAAAATTTTCTCTGTGTTTTTTTTAAAACAATTTAATAGAAATTCATGGCAGTCATGTCTAATATTGGCGTGACCGCCATAAATTTCGGGCTTAGGGCCAGCTGATAATACAAAGCTGGCCCTAACCTCTTTATTACCCAGCGTGCCACCGCCACCAGGGCCACTGGAAGAGCGGGTTCAGCGCCAGAGGATGGCGCTTCAATGAACGCGCCATCTTCTGGGGCGGCTGCGGGCTGCAATTTGCAGCGGGGGGTGCCCAGAAAGCTTGGGCATCCCTGCGCTGCGGATTCCAGCCCCCAGCTGCTTAGCTGTACCTGGCTAGACATAGAAATTGCGCGGAGCACCACGCATTTTTTTTAAATTATTTCATGAAATTCTGAGATTCTGACTCTGACTCTGAGACTCTGACTCTGAGACTCTGACTCTGAGACTCTGACTCTGAGACTCTGACTCTGGCTCTGAGGGTGAGACTCTGAATCTGGCTCTGAGGGTGAGACTCTGAATCTGAGACTCTGAATCTGAGACTCTGACTCTGAGACTCTGACTCTGAGACTCTGACTCTGAGACTCTGACTTTGACTCTGAGACTCTGACTCTGAGACTCTGACTCTGAGACTCTGACTCTGAGACTCTGACTCTGACTCTGAGACTCTGACTCTGAGACTCTGAGACTCTGACTCTGAGACTCTGACACTCTGACTCTGAGACTCTGACTCTGAGACTCTGAGACTCTGACTCTGAGACTCTGACTCTGAGACTCTGACTCTGAGACTCTGACACTCTGACACTCTGACTCTGAGACTCTGACTCTGAGACTCTGAGACTCTGACTCTGAGACTCTGACTCTGAGACTCTGACTCTTGAGACTCTGACTCTGAGACTCTGACTCTGAGACTCTGACTCTGACACTCTGACTCTGACTCTGAGACTCTGACTTAGACTCTGACTCTGAGACTCTGACTCTGAGACTCTGACTCTGAGACTCAGACTCTGACTCTGAGACTCAGACTCTGACTCTGAGACTCAGACTCTGACTCTGAGACTCAGACTCTGACTCTGAGACTCAGACTCTGACTCTGAGACTCTGACTCTGAGACTCTGACTCTGAGACTCTGACTCTGAGACTCTGAGACTCTGACTCTGAGACTCTGACTCTGAGACTCTGACTCTGAGACTCTGAGACTCTGACTCTGAGACTCTGACTCTGAGACTCTGAGACTCTGACTCTGAGACTCTGACTCTGAGACTCTGACTCTGAGACTCTGACTCTGAGACTCTGACTCTGAAATTCATGAAATAATAAAAAAAAAATGCTTGGGGCTCCGCGCAATTTCTATGTCTAGCCAGGTATAGCTAAGCAGCTGGGGGCTGGAATCCGCAGCGCAGGGATGCCCAAGCTTTCTGGGCACCCCCCGCTGCAAATTGCAGCCCGCAGCTGCCCCAGAAGATGGCGCGTTTATTGAAGCGCCATCCTCTGGCGCTGAACCCCGCTCTTCCAGCGGCCCTGGTGGCGGTGGCACACTGGGTAATAAAGGGGTTAATACCACCTTTGTTATACAAGCTGGTATTAAGCCCGAGATTCTTAATGTCAGGCCACGTTTGACCCAGCCACTAAGAATCTCCAATAAAGGGTTAAAAAAACACAACACAGAGAAAAAGTTTTATTTGAAATAAAAAAAAAAAGCCATTAGGGACTCCATCTTTAATTAAAAAAATCCTCTTCCGTCCGACGTAGTCCAAAACTCGATGTCCTCTCTGCTACATCCCCTGTGCATAGATATAGATGTCTATGCACAGGGAATGAGCAGACTGAGAACAATCTCAGCACTGCTACATCATGTCTGTGAGCAAGCGGGCTCTAGGACCCTGGAACTGCACAGAGAAGACAGCTGGACTCGGCTCGCAATGTAACAGCAGTTACTTTGCGAGTTTCCCTGCTATCACTGGCACAGTAGCCGAGTCTAATGCAAACAATGGCAATCCTAGTTTTGTCAGCGTTTGCCAATAATTTGCATTGGACTCGTGCGAGTAAACGCTGGGAAACTCGCAGAGTACCGAGTCCTGCGAGTCCCTTACTACTCGCCGAGTAACGAGTCCTAGCGAGTAGATTCGCCCATCCCTACTATTCCCCTTTCCACCAGCAGCAGGCCTATTGCCACTCATTTTGGAGGTTAACTAATTAGCAACTCTGTAGTTGTTGGCACAAAAACCGATGGATGGAAACCGAGCAGAGCTGAGTAGCCAAACTGGGGTACTAGCCCAAAAGGATTGCGGGGGTTAGATGTAGTAAATAATTGTTATTAGATAAACAAGCGGTGTAGCTTGCTTCACAGCTAGGCTACCTGCTGACTGCCAGACACTGCTACTAGCCCAAAAGGATTGGCTTGATGCAGTAAAAAATTGTTATTAGATAGATAGGCAGTGTAGCTTGTGTGGCGCCCCGCCAAGCAGGCGTCACAGAGGGGTACTGCACCCACAAAAGAGGTGTAGTGCTCCAGCTGCAGGTGGACCCTAGAAGGGTAGGTGGAACCCATTTAGACACTCCAACATTAGCATACACGGTGGGAGGTTACCTGGGAGGGAATAAAACCACCTCTAGTGGGAACAAGAAGGGCTTTTGAGAGGTCATTGCCTCTAAGTTTTGGAGCTTAAGGTCTCTCGGCTGAGGGACCAGGGAGAGATGGAAGAAGGAAAGAGGGTCTGAAGGAGAAAAGAAGCTTTTCCAGGAGAGCAGCCAGTCTGAGAAAAAGGGGCCGTCGGCAGGGTCTCCCAGACAGTTTACCGGGTACCTTAACCCACACCTGTGGGATACTTTAGGACCACAGAGAATCCAGAGTCCTGTGAAGTCTACAATTCTCCCGGGCACCAGAACCGAAAACAAAGAGGGTACCAGGCACTGCCAAAGGAACGAGCAGTCAGCTAGTAGAGGGTCACCCGACGGCGGTGAAGGTGAGGGAAAGAGCGGAGGTCAGGCTGATTTCAATTCACCAGGCTTCATACCACACTGGAAAGCAGGAAGGAACAGATGGGGCTAGCGCAAGAAGGCACACCGAGGGTTTCATCATACAACCTGGGGTCCACTGGCAGCCACCCATTAGCTACCTGTTCACGTAACATCTGAATGCTGAACTGTGAACTGTAACTGTTATTGCTACAAATTTCCACTAAAGTACCCGGAGGAAAAGTGATCTAGCCTCTGCCTCTATCTCTATGCTGCATGAACTTGTTCTATTCACAGGAACACTGCCCCGGTTGTCCAGCCCTACATGTAGGGGACTTTGCCAACTAACCGCATTACTATCCACCTCCGGCTGACTGTGGCTGCGCTTTTGACACATCACCAGAAGCTACAGGTAGCGTCACGACAAACTGTATATATAATCCCCTGTAAATATTTCCCTTTTTGAAGATATATCCAGGACACGGGATCAGGTGCGGCCACCACTCCCCGTGACAACAGGAGCGTTAACCCCTTGAAGCCTGATACTCGAGTACCCCAAAGCCTGGGCTCGACACTTGCTTCATAGGTGGGCTACACCACTGACTACCAGACACTGCTACTAGCCCAAAAGGATTGCCTGGGCTAGATGCAGTAAAAAATTGGCATTAGATAGACAGGTGGTGTAGCTTGCTGCACAGGTGCGCTACACCGCTGACTACCAGACACTGCTATTAACCCAAAAGGAGTGCCTGGGCTAGATGCAGTAAAAAATTGGCATTAGATAGACAGGTGGTGTAGCTTGCTGCACAGGTGGGCTACACCGCTGACTACCAGACACTGCTATTAACCCAAAAGGAGTGCCTGGGCTAGATGCAGTAAAAAATTAGTATTAGATAGACAGGCGGTGTAGCTTGCTTCACAGGTGGGCTACACCGCTGACTACCAGACAATGCTACTAGCCCAAAAGGATTGCCTGGACTAGCTGCAGTGAAAAATTGGTATTAGATAGGCAGGCAGTGTAGTTGCTTCACATGTGGGCTACACAGCTGACTACCAGACACTGCTACTAGCCCAAATGGATTGCCTGGGCTAGATGGAGTAAAAAATTGGCTACTAAAGACAGGTGGTGTAGCTTGCTTCACAGCAGTGCTACACTACTACCGTGTTTTCCCGAAAGTAAGACAGGGTCTTACATTCTTTTTGTGGCCAAAAGTGGCCCCCTGTCTTACTTTCGGTGGGGCCTTACATTGGAGGCCCCACCATCCATCCATCCATCCATCCACACACTGCAGCCATCCATCCACACATTCCCACACATACAGACAGACACATGCATACACATATATACACATATATACACATATATACACACCATACACACCACACACACCACACACACCACACACACATAGCACCGCTTCTTACCGGGTCCGGTGTGGGGTCCCCGATGGTCCTGTGCCGTCCTCTGTGCTCCGGTCCGGTCCCCGAGATGATCCGCTGCCGTCCGCCGTGTTCCGGTGCCGTTTTGCACCGGTATTGCCGGTCCTAGGCTCCATGGTCCCTGTTCTTCCGGTGTTCAGGCCGCAGCTCCGCCCAGGTCATAGTGTGGGCCAATCAGCATAGCGGCGCTGACATCAGAGGCAAGCGCCTGATGACGCTTGCTTGAGCGCCGCTATGCTGATTGGCCCACACTATGACCTGGGCGGAGCTGCGGCCTGAACACCGGAAGAACAGGGACCATGGAGCCTAGGACCGGCAATACCGGTGCAAAACGGCACCGGAACACGGCGGACGGCAGCGGATCATCTCGGGGAGCGGACCGGAGGACAGAGGACGGCACAGGACCATCGGGGACCCCACACCGGACCCGGTAAGAAGCGGTGCTATGTGTGTGTGTGGTGTGTATGGTGTGTATGGTGTGTATATATGTGTATGCATGTGTCTGTACGTGTGTATGTATGTATGTAAACCCCCCCCCCCCCCGTGTTTCCCCGATAGTAAGACCCCCCCTCCCCCGCCTTACATTCAGGGGGGGTCTTACATTAGCAGACCCCCCGTCCCCCCCACCCTGTCTTACTTTCGGGGCGGTCTTACTATCGGGAAAACACGGTAGCCCAAAAGGATTGGCTGAGCTAGATTTGGCCAGATGCTGTGAAAAACACTTGCACAGCACTGGCTCAGAGCGGCCTGGCAAAAAAATGCTAGGAACTGCTCTTCCTAGCCCTCAAAAGGTCTGATATTACAACTAGTCCCTACTTCTATGAACTAGCTCTCAAAAGGGCTGATATTACAACTAGTCCCTACTCCCTTAACCTATCTCTCTATCTAACGTGAAATTCGCTGGCTATCTGGCTGAATAACTGACACTGTAACACTGTATAGCGCACACAGCAGCTGCGGTGTCGTCTGACACAGAGCTGCAGCAGTGAGGAAATGGTGGCGATGGGGAAAATGGCTGGGTCTTATAGTGCAAGGACATGTGACATACACAGCCAATGACACATGCCCTTGCTTGTGTGCAAAAAATGCACTTTGCTGTGTGTGTGCGCTGATAGACTGCACCGCCCCACTGTAAATGCGGGAAAGAAAATAAAATGGAGATCGGCATTATTTCAGCACAGATCTATCCTCTGCCCCTCCCGCCCACTATACACTAAAACTGTATGTTAACATTGAATAACAGTATTAGTGTGAAAATCCAGTTACGTTTTTGGTGAACGAAGCGTTATCGAACATAACCTCGAACTGCTGAATTTGAAGCAAATTGTTCACACTCGTCGAATGACTCGATCACCGCCCAAAACAGGTCGAATTTGAAATTGGCGAACATTTCAAATCGAACACCGCTCATCTCTAGTGAAGACTATCCAGTGTCCAGAGTTGTCATTGAGACAGACATTGGGAGCTATGACGTTGGTGTAGTCCCAGACTTGGTGAATAATAGGCCGGGACTCCAAATTCTTTTCGGACTTGTGGGAGGATGGGGTTGTATACAATACAGAAGTAACACCTCCCAAAATTGATGGTACTGAGACAGGAGTTACCAGAGAAAGGTATGCACCTCCCCAAATTAGCGACCTGACATCTCCTGAAGTGTACAACAGTACGACAGGTAGCGATGTGATAGCGAAAAAGAATAGACCTGACACCAAGTTAGAGAGCGACTTGTGGGTTCACCAGACTGTGGAGTGTGACACAGACTCAAGGGGTGACTGTGACTCTGAGAAAGAATTCAAAGTACAGTAAGGAAGGGTCCAGCAAGGATGGCAAATCCTCCCATCACAAAAGGAGCAAGCGCCACAAAAAAGCTGCCCAGATGACCCCAGCTGATAATATAATGTCAAGTGCTTCTATTCCATGTGTGAGTTCTCTTCTAGACACCGAGAAGATCAGGATGGAAGGTGAAGTGTCATTTCCCGTAGCAACTGCTGGGGCTGAGACAGTTATTGTGCTGCCAGAGGAACTGACACAGTGTAACCACAATGCTCCACAAGATGAAGTCAGGGAGACGGAGCCAGACAAGAAGATAGTGTGTGTGTCTTCTCCAGGGTTAGAACGTGTAACCGTTGGTCGGTCAGTAGGTCACCTCACGGAAATGGGCAGTGCAAGGTCCGAAAGGGTAGATGACTCCAAAAACCCTGAGAATGAAGAGAAGGAAGGTATGAAGCCTTCTTAAGTTGATATTGTTGTTGCCCAGGAGAGGGCAACAGATGGGGCTGCTGATGCCCAAGAATTTTTTGACACGGCAGAGGACACAGGTGAAGAATCGGAGACCCTTGGACAGGCACAAGAAGATGTGCTCGAGGTTACCAGGGGTGCTGCCGCACCACAAGAGGGGGTGGTGAATGCACAACTGAAGATCCCTGGACAGGCACAAGGTGATATGGCCAAGGTTGCCAGGGGTGCTGCCGGACCCCAAGAAGGGGAGGTAACTGCAGTAGTGGAGAAGGTTGAATACTCCAAAGACCCTGAGGGTGAAGAGTTAGAGGGAGTAAAACCCTCAGAAAGTGAGACTACTGAGACCCAAGTGACGGTTAAAGGTGACACTGCCGAGACCCATGAGAAAGCTGAAGCTGCCGCTGCTGAGACAAAGGTGTAGACCAGGGGTGCAGAAGCCACAGAGGAAGTGAGGTCTGAAGCAGATTCCTCCTTGAGTGATGGACGCTCAACTCATCTGGAGGATGGAAGAAGCGGGCTAAGGAGACTCAAGGACATGGTACAAGCCCATTTGAAGCAAGAGAAGCTTCAGAGATTTGGTGTGAGAGCCGAGTAAGTGCACTAGAGAGAGAGATGTCTGGAAGGACTCTGCTAATAAAGAGCAGTTAAAGTAAGAAGAACTTCGGAGACAGGCTGCTGAGTGCCGAGTAAGTGTGCAGGAGAGAGAGATATCTGAGCTCAAAGGTCGCCTGGCGGAAAGACACTCGATGAATAAGGCAGCATTGGAGAAGATGGAGCGACAGGTATCCGTTCTGTTAAAGCATCTCGAAAAAGTGAAAGTCCGAAGAGAGACGGTTCCGGAAACTGAGCAAGGTGATCATATCGTGGCAGAAGAGAAGGGCGAAATTCCCTTGTTCAAGTGCCAGATAGAGGTTCCGGAAGACTTGAGAGATGAGTATGCCAGAGAGTCTGTTCATGACGACTTTAAGAAGGCCATGGAAGCCTGTAAGGTGTACTGGTCGCCAGAAACTAAACAGCTGGTGGTTCTGTCCACATCCAAAGTCACAGTGGATTGGGTTGCTATCTTGAGGGACATGCACTTGAGGTGTATTCGCATTAAGCAGTTGATCTGGCTGAAGAACGAAAAAGCTGCTACGTGGCTGGGGCTTATAAAGAGAGCTTGAAGTCTACGGGAAGATGTTATCCAGGTGCTTATAGCTCTGCTGAGAGAAGTCATCGAGGAAAACAGACGATTCATGCAGGAAATGGTGGATAAGGCCGGAGTGACGAGAGTACGAATTGCTGATGATAGTGAAAAGAAGATACCCAGGAATGACGTATGGTTCCATTCCTCATGGTGCGGACAATGGAGAGTCTTGACAATATGCGGATTCTTCTCACATATAAGGTGACTTGCCTAAATGAAGTACAGCAGTTAAGGCTGGAACGAGCGAGACTCGAGAGACAATGTCTCTGCTGAAGATGGAAGCCATTGTTACATCATGGTACCCAACTAAGTGGGGGTCCTTCCAGTAATAGAAGGGCCACAACAGAAGCTGATAACAAAGGATGCAATGGGTCTCTACAGTCATGGCCAAAAGTTTTGAGAATGACACCAAAATTATATTTTCACATGATCTGCTGCCCTCTGGTTTTTATTTGTGTTTGTCTGATGTCTGATGTTTATATCACATACAGAAATATAATTGCAATCATATTATGAGTACCAAAAGGTTATATTGACAGTTAGAATGAGTTAATGCAGCAAGTCAATATTTGCAGTGTTGACCCTTCTTCTTCAGGACCTCTGCAATTCTCCCTGGCATGCTCTCAATCAACTTCTGGACTAGTGATGGGCGAATCCTAAATTACTCGGAATCGCTTAACTCTAGCGAGTCCGAGCCCAGGACTCGCTACTCGTTGCGAGTCTAGCGAGTCCAATGTTAATGAATGGGGAAGTGAGTAATAGCGAGTAGTGTGCGATTTACAAATCACAGATGTGTCTCGGAAGCTTCAGCCTGCCATTGATTTGCATTGGACTCGTTTACAGTGCAAGTAATTGCTGGGAAACTCGCACAGATAAGAGTCCGGCTGTCTCCTCTGTGCTGGCTGCCACAGCTCCAGGGTCCTAGAGCCCGCCTGCTGCCTGATGTAGCAGAGCTGAGATTGTTCTCAGTCTGCTCATTCCATGTGCATAGACATCTATATCTATGCACAGTGGATGTAGCAGAGAGGACATCGCGTTTTGGACTGCGTCGGACGGAAGAGGATTTTTTAAATTAAAGATGGAGTCCCTAATGGCTTTTTTTTTATTTCTAATAAAAAATTTTCTCTGTGTTGTGTTTTTTTTAAAACAATTTAATAGAAATTCATGGCGGTTATGTCTAATATTGGCGTGACCGCCATAAATTTCGGGCTTAGGGCCAGCTGATAATACAAAGCTGGCCCTAACCTCTTTATTACCCAGCGTGCCACCGCCACCAGGGCCGCTGGAAGAGCGGGGTTCAGCGCCAGAGGATGGCGCTTCAATGAACGCGCCATCTTCTGGGGCGGCTGCGGGCTGCAATTTTCAGCGGGGGGTGCCCAGAAAGCTTGGGCCTCCCTGCGCTGCGGATTCCAGCCCCCAGCTGCTTAGCTGTACCTGGCTAGACATAGAAATTGCGCGGAGCCCCACGCATTTTTTTTTTAATTATTTCATGAAATTGATGAAATAATAAAAAAAAAGGGCTCCCCTATATTCTTGTGTCTGGTCAGGTACAAATAGGCACCTGGGGGTTGGGGGCAGCCCGTCGCTGCCTGCTGGATCTGGCTGGCTCCAGAAATATGGCGAAGCCCATGTAATTTTTTTTCTGAAAAATCAATAAAACAATGTAAATAAAAGGAACTGCATCTTTATTAACCCCTCGCCCATGGTCCAGGGGTTAATAAAGATGCAGTCCCTTTTATTTACATTGTTTTATGGATTTGTCAGAAAAAAATTTCACGTGGGCTTCGCCGTATTTCTGGAACCAGCCAGATCCAGCAGGCAGCGACGGGCTGCCCCCAACCCCCAGGTGTCTATTTACACCTGGCCAGACACAAGAATATAGGGGAGCCCTTTTTTTTATTATTTCATGAATTTCATGAAATAATTAAAAAAAATGCGTGGGGCTCCGTGCAATTTCTATGTCTAGCCAGGTACAGCTAAGCAGCTGGGGGCTGGAATCCGCAGCGCAGGGATGCCCAAGCTTTCTGGGCACCCCCCGCTGCAAATTGCAGCCCGCAGCCACCCCAGAAGATGGCGCGTTCATTGAAGCGCCATCCTCTGGCGCTGAACCCCGCTCTTCCAGCGGCCCTGGTGGTGGTGGCACGCTGGGTAATAAAGGGGTTAATACCAGCTTTGTTATACAAGCTGGTATTAAGCCCGAGATTCTTAATGTCAGGCCACGTTTGACCCAGCCACTAAGAGTCTCCAATAAAGGGTTAAAAAAACACAACACAGAGAAAATTTTTTATTAGAAATAAAAAAAAAAGCCATTAGGGACTCCATCTTTAATTTAAAAAATCCTCTTCCGTCCGACGTAGTCCAAAACGCGATGTCCTCTCTGCTACATCCCCTGTGCATAGATATAGATGTCTATGCACAGGGAATGAGCAGACTGAGAACAATCGCAGCTCTGCTACATCATCTCTGTGAGCAGGTGGGCTCTAGAACCCTGGAGCTGCGGCAGCCTGCACAGAGAAGACAGCTGGACTCGGCTCGCAAAGTAACAGCAGTTACTCTGCGAGTTTCCCTGCTATCACTGGCACAGTAGCCGAGTCTAATGCAAGACAATGGCAATCCTAGTTTTGTCAGCGTCTCTGACAAAACTAGGATTGCCATTGATTTGCATTGGACTCGTGCGAGTAAACGCTGGGAAACTCACAGAGTACCGAGTCCTGCGAGTCCCTTACTACTCGCCGAGTAACGAGTCCTAGCGAGTAGATTCGCCCATCCCTATTCTGGACCAAATCCTGAATGATAGCAGTCCATTCTTGCATAATCAATGCTTGCATTTTGCCAGAATTTGTTGATTTTTGTTTGTCCACCCGTCTCTTGATGATTGACCACAAGTTCTCAATGGGATTAAGATCTGGGGAGTTTCCAGGCCATGGACCCAAAATCTCTATGTTTTGTTCCCTGAGCCATTTAGTTATCACCTTTGCTTTATGCAAGGTGCTCCATCATGCTGGAAAAGGCATTGTTGGGCGCCAAACTGCTCTTGGACGGTTGGGAGAAGTTGCTCTTGGAGGACATTCTGGTACCATTCTTTATTCATGACTGTGTTTTTAGGCAATACTGTGAGTGAGCAGATTTCCTTGGCTGAGAAGCAACCCCACACATGAATGGTTTCAGGATGCTTCACAGTTGGCATGAGACAAGACTGGTGGTAGCGCTCACCTCTTCTTCTCCGAATAAGCTGTTTTCCAGATGTCCCAAATAATCGAAAAGGGGATTCATCAGAGAAAATGACTTTCCCCCAGTCCTCAGCAGTCCACTCCCTGTACCTTTTGCAGAATATCAGTCAGTCCCTGATGTTTTTTCTGGAGAGAAATGGCTTCTTTGCTGCCCTCCTTGAAACCAGGCCTTGCTCAAGGAGTCTCCGCCTCACAGTGCATGCAGAAGCACTCACACCAGCCTGCTGCCATTCCTGAGCAAGCTCGGCACTGCTGGTAGTCCGATCCCGCAGCTGAAACAGTTTTAAGATACGGTCCTGGCGCATGCTGGTCTTTCTTGGGTGCCCTGGAGCCTTTTTGACAACAATGGAAGCTCTTTCCTTGAAGTTCTTGACGATGCGATAGATTGTTGACTGAGGTGCAATCTTTCTAGCTGCGATACTCTTCCCTGTTAGGCAATTTTTGTGCAGTGCAATGATGGCTGCACGTGTTTCTTTAGCGATAATCATGGTTAACTGAAGAGAAACAATGATACCAAGCACCAGCCTCCTTTTAAAGTGTCCAGTGATGTCATTCTTACTTAATCATGACTGATTGATCATCAGCCCTGTCCTCATCAACACCCACACCTGTGTTAATGGAACAATCACTAAAACGATGTTAGCTGCTCATTTTAAGGCAGGACTGCAATGATGTTGAAATGTGTTCTGGGGGTTAAAGTTCATTTTCTAGGAAAATATTGACTTTGCAAGTAATTGCTGTTAAGCTGATCACTCTTTATGACATTCTGGAGTATATGCAAATTGCCATTAGAAAAACTGAAGCAGTAGACTTTGTAGAAATTAATATTTGTATCATTCTCAAAACTTCTGGCCATGACTGTAGGTGATGAAGAAAGGCGCCAACAGAGAGCTATGCAAAGATGTCCTGAGGAGAGAGGGCATAATATTTTGAGGGGTAGAGAATCCCCTGTTACACCAATTCTTAGGGTCCTAGATAAAAGACCTAATAGCATATGTGACAATACAGAATCAGACATGACCAAAAATACAGAGGAAAGTGAATCACACTCCTCTATTGACCGCCGGAGGTGGGGGAGGTCTAATCAAGATATCTTAGAGTCAAACCAGACAGGAGATTTGACGGTAGACGTGTCTCACTACAAATCTATCCATTGGAGGCAGCTATGGAGAGAGAGATCTGACAAAAAGACATACCCAAAGGATGTGCAGACTGAAAAGGGTCTGGCAACAGTGTCGTACCATGTCTCAGGGATAGCAGCCCACAGCTGGACAATGGATACGGGTGCAAGGGAAGCGCACTATTGTACTGATTGCTGGGAGTGGGGAAGGCCTCACAGAGATAGGACTCATACACATGAGGTGACAGAGTCTGCCAGTGTAACAAGGTCTGACCTTTGGTGGCAATACAGACGACGTCCTGGTATAGGGACCTATGGTGGCAAGCCGGTTGGCTTTAGGCAGAAGGAGGGAATATATGATATGGCGGCCAGCCATGCTCTGAATGGCTGGTATACATTGCACATGCAGAGGTCTGATGCAATGTGAATGTTTCACTGTGTCTTACAGCAATAGAAAGAGTTAATGCAAGTATGTGTGTTCATTAGTTAACACACCTCCTCTAGGGGTGTGGTCATGGCTAATATCATGTGACATCTGACTGGTCACAGGATGTGATGTCAGCTTAGTTCCTGGAGGCTGAGAGAGCAGGCTTGTGAAGCACATGGGAAGAGACCAGGCCTGCAGCTGTGGACTGATAATAGGTCAGTGAATGGGCTCCATTAGGACCTTTCTGAAGAAGCAGTCTCTCAGAGGCCCTGTGTGGACTGACTAAAGGCCGTGTGTAAGGTAAATGGACTGTAAATTTTTGGTAAAGGCGAAGGAAGGCTCATGTTTAATTTGCACAGTGCGGTTTATGCTGTCCTAAATAGACCAGCTGGACCTATTTCATAGAAGAGACTGTTGCTGTGTTTATGGTTTTATGCTGCTAAGTGAGTGTACCACGGCCCGCTCCGTGATCGCTATATCACAACATGTATGTGTCTTCAGAATTTGTGTCATTAGTAGCCTGACGAAGGGGCCATAGTGTCCCGAATGTTTACTATGCTTACCATCTTTTCAGTTAGCAATTAAAAGGTATCAACCACTGAGGATCCTCAGATTCTAATATTTTTCAAGACTATCAAGGGATTCTAGAGAGAAATGTGCTGCCCACCCAGTGTCAGAAAGCTTGGTCTCAGTCGCAAGTCATGGGTCTTGCAACAGGATAATGACGCAAAACACACAGCTAAAAACACCAAAGAATGGCTAAGAGGAAAACATTGTACTATTCTGAAGTAGCCTTCTACTAGCCCTGACCTAAATCTTATTGAGCATCTTAGGAAAGAGCTGAAACATGCGGTCTGGAAAAGGCAACCTTCAAACACAAGACAACTGGAGCAATTTGTCCTTGAGGAATGGGCCAAAATTCCTGTCAAGAGATGCAAAAGTCTCATTGACAGTTACAGGAATTGTTTGTTTGCTGTTATTGTCTCAAAAGGTTGTGCAACAAAATATTAGGTTAAGGGTACCATAATTTCTGGCCAGGTCTATTTCATCAGTTTATTTTTTTTTAATTCTGCAGAAACAGGGTTGAAAAGCATTGTCTGACTTTCATTTCTTCATTTGAAAACATGTTTTATTTATTATTACATTTGTCAATTTCAAGTTATTTCTGTGACCATTGTGGGTTTTTCTTTTATAAAAACAAGGGGTACCAACAATGTTGGCCATGTGTGTAGACAAGTATAATAATTATGAACAATACAAGGTACAGACAGGTACAGGAGAAGAGAGGACCCTGCCCGCGAGGGCTCAAAGTCTACAAGGGATGGGTGAGGATACACTAGGAGAGGGTAGAGCTGGTCATGCGCAAGTTTGGTGGACTGAGGATCATTGCAGGTTGTAGGCTTGTCAGAAGAGGGGGGTCTTCCAGTTCCTTTTGAAGGTTTCCATGGTAGGTGAGAGTCTGATGTGTTTGGGCAGAGAGTTCCAGTGTATGTGGGAAGCACGGAAGAAATCTTATATGTGGTTGTGGGAAAAAGAGATAAGATGAAATTAGAGAAGGAGATCTTGTGAGGATCGGAGGTTACATGCAGGTAAGTACCGGGAGACCATGCCACAGATATATGGAGGGGACAGGTTGTGGATGGCTTTGTATGTCATTGTTAGAGTTTTGAACTGGAGTCTCAGGACAATGGGGAGCCATTGAAGGGCTTGGCAGAGAGGAGAGGATAGGAATAACAGGGAGACAGGCAGACTAGTTTGGCAGCAGAGTTTAGGATAGATTGGAGGGGTGCACGAGTGCTATAAAAAGATTGGCTGCATATTATACCATCTGCTGATTGTATGGGTGCAGCTTCTGTGCCAATGCCATCCATTTCACATTATAATCTATTGCAGTAATAATACCACAATTAGGAGTTGAATTTTAATGAAATTACTATATAGTCTCTGTACCTGGATCTTTAACTCGTATACCTCTTTCTTCAATTCATTGGGATTTTTAATGACAGTGACAGCACCAGTAACATTGTTGATATCAAAAGCTCCATCAGCTCCTGTTAAAAATAGAAAAAAAAATGAGTTTCGTCATTAAAATATTATTTAAATACAAAGATAATGCTGTTTCAAGTATTGTTGAGGTAGTTAGCATATCTCTATTATTGTGTATATGGAGAAAACGGCACATCAGGAGTAAGAGTAAAGGGAGCAGGCAAACAATATAATGAAAACATTGGACTTCATACTTTCATAGCATGTAACATACACTAAAAGAGTTGTACAGGATCATGGTTTTTACCCATAGGGTGTGGATAAAGAAACCCTACTATATTCGCCCTGCTTCTTCTCTAGCACTGCCGATTCTCTGCTGCTCCAGTCTTTCTTAACAGTATACAGCTGAGACTTCACAACCAGGGCACATAGTACCACCACAATCAATCACTGGACTCTGCAGATCATGCCATCTACATCACTAAAAGAGAGTAGCCAGTACCAAAAACTGGAGCATGAATTTCTTGGTGAATATTTGGAAGGGTTAATTATGTGCTACGTATGCTTTCCCTAAGGGGTTCTCTTTACTGCTGTATAGAAATGATCACAACTACTATTGCTTACCATCCAAAAGTGAATACTGAATACTGTTAGGATTTCCTCTGTCTCCATCAAAAGCAATCACAGTAATTATTTCAGATCCCTGGTAAAATAATAAATATTGTTTTAGGTATCAAAATCAAATTTATATTTAGTCACCAACATGTACAGTGCCTTGAAAAAATATTCAAACCCTGTAAACTTTTCCACATTTTTCATGTTACACCCATAAACTTAAACGTATTTCATTGGGATTTTACATGATATATCAACACTAAGTAGCAAATATGTGAAATGTAAAGGAAATTTTACATGATTTTCTTAATACTTTAAAAATATAAATGTGAAAATATGTATTTGTATTCAGCCCCTGAGTTAATACTCATTGGGATTATTGAGAATAATGTAAGTTTACATTGTTCTAAAATATAAGCAGACCTGAAAATCATTTTGCTAAAATTAATATTATCCAAGTCTTGCATGAAGGAGATAATTTACCAGTATAGTGTCCTCATAGACATAACCATAGTATGGTGTTCCGACAAACACTGGTGGTGAGTCTTGTACATCTTCCACGTTAATCGTTACTGTAGTAGTTGATGTAAATGCTTGGTACTTGCCACGTAGTTTTCCACCACCATCCTTCAATATATGCAATATAATTATATAAGTTAATACTGCTAAAAGAAAGGACCATTATAATAAAACCTTATGCATAGGAAGTTCTTCTCACTATAAAACATACTCTACCGTTCAAAATTTTGCAGTCACCCAGACAATTTTGTGTTTTCCATGAAAACTAATACTTTTATTTAACAAATGAGTTGCAAGATGAATAGAAAATAAAGTCCAGACCTTGACAAGGTTAGAAATAATGATTTTTATTTGAAATAATAATTTTCTCCTTCAAGCTTTGCTTTCGTCAAAGAATGCTCCCTTTGCAACAATTACAGCATTGCAGACCTTTGGTGGGTACTATTTAATGAAACTGCCAGATGAGGAGTTTGAGGCATGGATTTCTCAAACTAGAGACTCTAATGTACTTGTCCTGTTGCTCAGTTGTGCAGCGGGGCCTCCCACTTCTCTTTCTACTCTGGTTAGAGCCTGTTTGTGCTCTCCTCTGAAGGGAGTAGTACACATAGTTGTAGGAAATCTTCAGTTTCTTGGCAAACTCTCGCATGGAATAGCCTTAATTTCTAAGAACAAGAATAGACTGTCGAGTTTTACTTGAAAGTTCTCTTTTTTTTTGGCTATTATGAGAATTTCATAGAAAAAACAAATGTAATGCTCCAGATTCTCAACTACAGTAGCTCAAAGGAAAGTCAATTTTATAGCTTCTCTAATCAACCAAACCATTTTCAGCCATGCTAACATACTTGTGCAAGGGTTTTCTGGGGTTTTCTAAACATCTATTTAGCAAACAATGTACCATTAAAACTCTGCAGTGGTGGTTGTTGGAAATGGGCCTCTATACACCTACAGTATGTAGATATCGCATTAAAAAACAGACGTTTGCAGCTAGAATAGTCATTTACCACATTAACAATGTATAGAGTGTATTTCTGATTCATTTAATGTTAACTTAATTGAAAAACAAATGTGTATTTCTTTCAAAAATAAGGACATTTCTAAATGACCCCAAACTTTTGAGCGGTAGTGTAGTGCTAAGCAATAACGTTGTTCTAAGATTGTTTACTGAACCCAAATTCAACTCTGTCTAATCTCAAATTAACCTACACATTTCATTGGCACTGTGGGAAAAAGCAGCTGAAACATTTGATGAAGTCTTGAGGCAACAACACTATCTATGCAAATGAAACCCAAAAACAACCTCAATATAATGCTTAGAATGCTGTAAGGAAGAAATTTAAACTGAAGCTTGGATTTCAAGTTGTCTTTTTGCAGTGCATACATTTTTAGTTCTGTGGGCCTCATTAATTAAGGTGTTTATGCTCAAATTCTAGGATAAAATATTTTAAAAGTTTGCAATATGGAAGATGCTCAAAAATATTATGGCATTTGTCATCTACATGCCAGATATTCCAATATTATTCATATTTATTTATTTATATAGCTTCATTAAGTCCATAGTGCTGTACATGGGAAGGGTTTCCATACAAAATTCTTAATAGAGTTTACAGTAAATAAATTAACAATGACAGACTTGTACAGAGGGGAGATGACCCTACCCTTACATACTACAGGGCAATAAGCAGGAGACAGTAGGTTGGGGGTGCAGCAGCTCCAGTGGTGGTGATGGTGAGGCAGCAGCATGGCCATTGCAGGCTCTAAGCTTTCCTGCAGAGATAGATTTTCAGGTTTTGCCTGAAGGATACGAGCGTGGAGGATAATCGTATGAGTGTGCACAGAATTCCAGAGAATGGGGGATATTTGGTAGAAATCTTGGAGGTGATTGGTAAGGAAGAAATAAGTGTGGAGAAGAGGAGGAGGTCTTGGGAAGATTGAAGATTATGTGAGGAAAAATATTGGGATATTCATTCATAGATATAGGGATGGGACAGGTTATGGACTGTTTTGTAGGTCAGTTTTAGTAGTTTCAACTAGACATCGGGCGATTGTAAGCCACTGGAGGGATTTGCAGAGGGGAGAAGCAGGGGAGTAGCGAGGAGAGAGGTGGATTAGTCAGGCAGCAAAGTTGAGGACAGATTGGAGAGGTGCAAGAGTGTTAACAGGGAGGCCACAAAGGAGGATTACATTAATCAAGGCGAGAGATGATGAGGGCATGTAAAAGCATTTTAGTAGATTGAGAGCTGAGGAAAGGACAGATTTTGGAAATATTTTTGAGCTGGAGGCGACAGGAGGTGGCAAGAGTTTGGATGTGCAGTTTGAAGGACAGGGCATAGTTAAGAGTTACTCAGAGAAAGTTGATTTTAGGTGCGGGAGAAAGTGTGATGCCATTTTTCATGATAAATAGATAAAGTATGGAAGATACATGAGATGGAGGAAAGATAATGAGTTCAGAGTTATCTATGTTGAGCTTTAGGGAGCAAGAGGAACAGAAGGAGGATATAGCTGATAGACACTTCGGGATTCTGGACAACAGAGAGGTGACATATGGGCCAGAGGAAGGAGCTCGGGAGTAGGCTCCGAAACGCGTCGGAAAATAAAGGCTGTAGCTGTACCAGACATTCCCGTGTCTGTGTTTCTTTGGTCTCGGAGCAGCAGCGCGGACACCGAAGCACTTTGTCCAAGAATCTACATCTGGGCCAGAGGCATAGATCTGAGTGTTGTCAGCATACAAGTGGTACTGGAAGCCATGGGACTTTATGAGTCGCCCAAGAGTATAGATGGAGGAAAGCAGGGGTTCCAGGACAGAGCCTTGCGGGATTCCAACAGAGAGAGGGCAGGATAAGGAGGTATAGTGGTAGTGGGAAATGCTAAATATGCAGGGAAAGGTATGAAGAAACGTAGGACAGGGCAAAGACTTTGATGCCAAAGGAAGAGAGGATCTGTAGCAGGAGGCAGTGGTTGACGGTGTCGATGGCAGAGGACAGGTCTAGTAGGAGGAGAATGGAGAATTGTCTGTTAGCTTTGGCTGTGAGTAAGTTGTTAGTAATTTTGCTCAGGGCAGTTTTGGTGGAATGAAGGGCCAGAATCCAGATTGTAGGTTGTCAAGGAGAGAGATAGATGAGAGGTGTGAAGAAAAATTGAGCATGAATTTGCTGCTCAAGGAGTTTTGAAGCAAATGAGAGCAGCAATATGGGGCATAGCAGTCGGGTCAATGTTTGGCTTTTTGAGGATAGGTATGATGATGGTATGTTTGAAAGCAGAGGGAAAGATACCAGAAGTTAGTGATAGGTTAAAGAGATGGGTTAAGGCTGGGATGAGCATGTTTCTGAGGTTGGGGAGGAGGTGGGATGGAGTAAAGTGCACAAGTTATGAAGTGTGCCCAATAAGGGCATTAGAATGGGCAGCATAAGGCTTGGCTATTGCATCCTGTCAAATTCCTGAAAATTTATAATACTTTAGTAGCACAACTCACTCCAGAAACGTATTCAGGTTTAAGGAGAATCGACCACCAGGTTTTTGCTACTGAGTCGGAGTACACCATGTTGTATGGACAGAGACCCTTATTATATTAACATATCACTTACTGGGCTGATAGCTGTAATTTCGATCAAATAATTGTTTTACCTGCTGCAGATCTACAATTTCTCTGAGTTTGAGCTATGTACAGTTAGGGCCAGAAATATTTGGACAGTGACACAAGTTTTATTATTTTAGCTATTTACAAAAACATGTTCAGAAATACAATTATATATATAATATGGGCTGAAAGTGCACACTCCCAGCTGCAATATGAGAGTTTCCACATCCAAATCGGAGAAAGGGTTTAGGAATCATAGCTCTGTAATGCATAGCCTCCTCTTTTTCAAGGGACCAAAAGTAATTGGACAATGGACTCTAAGGGCTGCAATTAACTCTGAAGGCGTCTCCCTCGTTAACCTGTAATCAATGAAGTAGTTAAAAGGTCAGGGGTGGATTCCAGGTATGTGGTTTTGCATTTGGAAGCTGTTGCTGTGACCAGACAACATGCGGTCAAAGGAACTCTCAATTGAAGTGAAGCAGAACATCCTGAGGCTGAAAAAAAAAGAAAAAATCCATCAGAGAGATAGCAGACATGCTTGGAGTAGCAAAATCAACAGTTGGGTACATTCTGAGAAAAAAGGAATTGACTGGTGAGCTTGGGAACTCTAAAAGGCCTGGGCGTCCACGGATGACAACAGTGGTGGATGATCGCCGCATACTTTATTTGGTGAAGAAGAACCCGTTCACAACATCAACTGAAGTCCAGAACACTCTCAGTGAAGTAGGTGTATCTGTCTCTAAGTCAACAGTAAAGAGAAGACTCCATGACAGTAAATACAAAGGGTTCACATCTAGATGCAAACCATTCATCAATTCCAAAAATAGTCAGGCCAGAGTTAAATTTGCAGAAAAACACCTCAAGAAGCCAGCTCAGTTCTGGAAAAGTATTCTATGGACAGATGAGACAAAGATCAACCTGTACCAGAATGATGGGAAGAAAAAAGTTTGGAGAAGAAAGGGAACGGCACATGATCCAAGGCACACCACATCCTCTGTAAAACATGGTGGAGGCAACGTGATGGCATGGGCATGCATGGCTTTCAATGGCACTGGGTCACTTGTGTTTATTGATGACCTAACAGCAGACAAGAGTAGCCGGATGAATTCTGAAGTGTACCGGGATATACTTTCAGCCCAGATTCAGCCAAATGCTGCAAAGTTGATTGGACGGCGCTTCATAGTACAGATGGACAATGACCACAAGCATACAGCCAAAGCTACCCAGGAGTTCATGAGTGCAAAAAAGTGGAACATTCTGCAATGGCCAAGTCAATCACCAGATCTTAACCCAATTGAGCATGCATTTCACTTGCTCAAATCCAGACTTAAGACGGAAAGACCCACAAACAAGCAAGACCTGAAGGCTGCGGCTGTAAAGGCCTGGCAAAGCATTAAGAAGGAAAAAAACCAGCGTTTGGTGATGTCCATGGGTTCCAGACTTAAGGCAGTGATTGCCTCCAAAGGATTCGCAACAAAATATTGAAAATAAAAATATTTTGTTTGGATTATGTTTATTTGTCCAATTACTTTTGACCTCCTAAAATGTGGAGTGTTTGTAAAGAAATGTGTACAATTCCTACATTTTCTATCAGATATTTTTGTTCAACCCTTCAAATTAACGTTACAATCTGCACTTGAATTCTGTTGTAGAGGTTTCATTTCAAATCCAATGTGGTGGCATGCAGAGCCCAACTCGCGAAAATTGTGTCACTGTCCAAATATTTCTGGCCCTAACTGTATAACCCCACTGTGCATATGCAGAAAGCTGCAATACAGTGGTGGAGCCTGGGTTAAACGGATCTTAGTGACATAGAGGAGTACATGGCATAACACAACTAGTAAGAAACCAAAATAGTGGAACATACTTATCTTCAGTGTCTAGGAGTTTTCTTAAACCAGTACATCAAAAAAAGATTAGTTAATGGTGCAGAAAATTTGGAATGAGTGAAAGACAAATGAAATGAGTGCTAACAAGCTATACTGTATCTTGCAGCTAGCACCAGAAGTGAGCCTTTACTTCAGTTCATTGCAAGGGAGTAACTATAACAGTCGCAGAGGGTGTTGCCATAACTGGGACCATGAGGAACTGAGACCCACCAAAGCCAGTGCCTATTTTAGCTATATGTGCTTCCAGGTATACACATTGAGCTGAAATGCATTGTGTCACAGAGATCCACCTGTGACGGCATGCCAGTAACAGACCCAAAGAAGTGACATCATGAGTTGCCCATAACAGGCACGCCAAAGTCAGCTGCCAGCCTCTGCATCGGCAACAGAAAAGCATGCTGCACTTTGTGGGAGCGGGGAAAGGTGAGAAGAATGATTTATTTTTATGAGTTAGAGCACAGTGGTAGAAATGGAGATTTACATACCATGAGGGGGAACATGTACAGTATACCACAGAAGGGATTACACTCCTCACAGTTTTGTAAATATTGTATATCTTTTCATGCGAGAACACTGAACATAAGACACTTTGATAACTTTGTTACAATGTAAATTAGTCAGTGTACAGCTTGTGTGACAGTGTAAATTTGGTGTCCTCTAAATAGCTCAAGACACAGCCATTAATGTCTAAACTGCTGGCAACAAAGTGAATACACCCCTAAGTGAAAATGACTAAATTTTGCCCTAAATTATTTTGTGCGGCCACTATTATTTTCAAGCATGGCTTTAACTATCTTGGGCCTGGAGTTCACTAGATCTTCACAAGAGCCACTGGAATCCTCTACCACTCCTCTATGATGACATCAAGGAACGGGGGGGTGTTCTAGACTTTGCAGTGCTCCACCTTCCATTTGAGGATGCCCCTCAGATGCTCAATAGCATTTAGGTCTGGGGACATGCTTGACCTGTCCAGCACCTTTAGGCTATGTTCACACACTGTGTTTTCACTGCATTTTTGTGTTGTGAATTTACTATATTTTATGCTAATTTGTGCAAATCTAAACCTGTGTTTTTGTTTCTCAGCAAAACCTACAAGTGCATCTCAATGAATTAGAACATCATCAAAAAGTGAATTTATTTCAGTAATTCAATACATAAAGTGAAATGCATATATTATATAGTCATTAAAAACAGAGTGATATATTTCAAGTGTTTATTTCAGTTAATGTTGATGATTATGGCTTACAGCCAATGAAAACCCAAAAGTCATTATCTCAGAAAATTAAAGTAGGGAGGATGAAGGGTCTGAGAGATAAAATATGAATTAAACAGCTATCAGAGGCTTCACCTTGTGTGGTTGTAACCACGTGTAGAGTGCAGGAATGGATGGATGGGATTAACGCTGGACATATGAGGATCAATCAGTCTAAAGTTTCAAAGTGCTTTATTTCGAAACTTTAGACTGTTTGATCCTCATATGTCCACGGGCAGTGCAGATCCAATCCATCCATTCCTGCACTCTACACGTGGCTGCCATATTGCTTTGGGTGGTTCGCTGCAGCCTCATGCTCTCGAGTGGTTGTGTCTCACACAACCTCATAAGGTGAGTGTCATTTCACTATTGCCTTCTATATTTACGTCGGATAAGACCCTATATTGCGCTTGTATCTTCACCAGCTTTTTTACTTTGGAAATTCTTGTGTGGTTGTGAGAGTCACAATCACTATAGACTTTTGACTGTATCCGATCAGGTTTAAATCTGTCAGAAGGGTTTATGGCTCATTATAAGATCTGAAGAAACTGCTCTAGAGACAATGAGGGCACTAGGTTTACACATACAATGTGATCATAAAAACTTTCACAATACTCCGCTCTGCGGAGGGGAATCGCCATGTGAGTGCAGCCAGTGCAAGCCCCTATGTTTATAATGAGAGCGCACGGTGCTGCGCTTGACTGCGCAGGACCGTGCGCTCCCTTTCACTGCAATATGTGATTTGTACGCAGGCGGATGCCTGCGCACAAATCACACACTCTCGTCCGCACCAGGAATGCAACATGTCGCGTCCCTGGTGCGGACAAGAGTGTGTATAAATCACATGTTTCAGTGAATGGGAGCGCACGGTCCTGCGCAGTCAAGCGCAGTACTGTGCGTCCCCATTATAAACATAGGGGCTTGCGCTGGCTGCACTCACATGGTGTTTTCCCTCCGCAGAACGCTGCAGAGAGGAACGACAATGTGAAGCCTACCTAAGCCTGGCTAATTAAGGATTCTCTCTAGGTGCTGGTTGTTTATTTAAATGTCCATATATTTTACCTTGCATCTGCACTGGTTGTGTGTATATATACTGTATGTATTTCTTGAAATGTTTTGCATAAATCCAAAAAGGACCAGGGTGTACAATGATCCGCGCTGCTGAGTATAAGCAATATGATTGTCTATGGCGGTATTCCTGAGGAAGGGGCTGGGACAGCCCCGAAATGCGTAGAGGAAATAAAGCACCATTCTTATATACCAAGATTGTGGTCCCTCCTTATACTCAGCAGCGCGGATCATTGTACGCCCTGGTCCTTTGGATTTATGCATATGTTGTTCCTGATGGAATGGTGGATCCTGCAGCAGCTGTTTTGAGCGTTTAAACCGGTTGTGGGGCACCCAACCACATAAGGTGAGCAGTACCTCATTTTTGAACTATCTGGTATCTATGAGAAAAGAGCCTATTGGGCCCTTGTTTACCCTTTAATAGGTTTTCTTTAAATCTTTTGTCATACCATGCCTGATGAAGAGACGTGAGAAGTCTCAAAAGCTCGCCTTGTAACATCAATCGCTTTATTTTCGTTAGCCATTAAAAGGTATTACAACTACAAGATTATTATTTTGTTTCTCCTAATGAGAGCAATCAATCACTATAGAAGCATATCACAGCTGCTGCAGTCCCCCTAGTGGTGCATATAGAGTAGGGAGGGTGAAGGGTTAAATACTACTCTGTTGTATTCCTTAAGACATCAAAGGGTGAATATAAAGTTGATTTATTATTCAACACATTTCAGGTCTCCAAGAAACACCCTGAAACATGGCAATATGATATTGATTTGCCCTGGAAAGGGGCCAGGGAGCCCTGAAACACGTTGACTAATAAATCAATATTATATTCACCCTTAGATGTCTCATGAAATATGGTAGAGCAGTTTTGAACCTTTCATCCTCCCTACTTTCATTTGCTGAGATAAAGACCTTGGGGTTTTCTTTGGCTGTAAGCCAAAATCATCAACATTAACAAAAATAATAAACATTTGAAATAGATCACTCTGTTTATAATGACTCTATATCATATATGTGTTTCACTTTAATTTACTTCAGCAATTCAATATATAACTTTTTGATGATATTGTAATTAATTGAGATGCAGCTGTATGTGAATTATGGAAAGTTTAGCCCTGCAGCCTTGCAGTGCTGAGGTCCTGGTTTCAATTCCCACCAAGGACGATATCTGCAAGGAGTTTGTATTTTCTCCCCGTGTTTACGTGGGTTTCCTCCAGATTCTCCGGTTTCCTCCCACATTGCAAAGACATACTGAGAGGATGTTTAGATTGTGAGCCCCAATGGGGACAGCAATACTGATGTATGTAAAGTGCTATGGAATTAATAAATGAATAAATATTATTGTATTATTATTTAATTGCTTTGCAGAAACTGAAACCTGCACAGGATTTGCTGCATTTTGAAAAGAATGAGTATGTCAATTACTAAATGCAGAGGTGCGTTTTACCATTGGTTTTGCATTGCCTACTGGAAAATGAACCATGCCGAGTTGAGAGAGAGAAAGAGAAAGGGAAAGAGAGACTCTTAAGGTACCGTCACACCTTTCAACATAGTTTCCGATGTCGTTCAAAAGTGACGACAGGAACGATGTTGAAACGACATTGTTGTTGTGTCGTTGCGTGTAAACGCACGATTCAACAACGACAGTTGTTCAAGTTGGAGTTGACAGGTTTTCCTGCATGCAGGAAAACCTTTCAACTTCAACAACCTGTGGCATCGTTCGGTGTGACACCGCAATAGCGATGTCACGGCCGATCCCGCCTAATCGCTGCATTGCAGCAGATCGCTCTATGGGTTGATCCCAGCCCAGCGAGCGATTGTGGCACCAACATCGCAGCACCCTCACTGGCAACATCTTGCCGTGTGACAGCTAGGCTGCGATGTTGGCAGCGAGCGCACACCCGCGCCATTGCATCCGACATCGCAGCCGATATTGGAAGGTGTGACGGGGCCTTAACATGCAGTGAAAATGTTACCACGCAGAAAACTCGCAGATCAAAAACTTAACAAAACCTAAAGCTGGAAACCTTCTGCGGGGGAAATTGTTTACAAACAGTATTTCCCCATTTTTGCTGTGTTTTTATTGCAGCAAAAGCACAAAGAAATGCACTGTGTGAACATACCATTACCCTCAATTTCTTTAGCAAGGCATTGGTCGTCTTCGAAGTGTGTTTGGGGTCATTATCATATTGGAATACTGCCCGGCGGCCCAGTTTCTGAAGGGAGAGTATTATGCTTTGCTTCAGTATTCTTCATATACATGTTGAAATTCATGGTTTCCTCAGTTAACTGTAGCTCCCCACAGCTGGAAGCACTCATGCAGCCTAAAACCATGACACTCCAACCACTATGCTTGACTGTAGGAAAGAAACACTTGTCTTTGTACTTCTCACCTGGTTGCTGCCCCACAAACTTGACAACATTGGAATCAAATAAGTTTGTCTTGGTCTCATCAGACGACAGAAAATGGTTCCAGTAATCCATGTTCATAGTCTGCTTATCTTTAGGAAACTGTAAGCTTTATTGTGCATCATCTTTCAAAGAGGTTTACTTTTGGGATGACAGCCATGCAAACAAATTTGATGCAGTGTGCGGCACATGGTCTGGGCACTGACAGGCTAAACCCACCACCAATTTAACTTCTGCAGCAATGCTTGCAGCACTCATATTATGTATTATATAATTTAGCAAAATTTGGCTATTTTCATTTAGGGATGTAATCACTTATATTGCCATCGGTTTTTACATTAACCCCTTCCCGACCTATGTCGTTGTGGGACGTCATAGAAGTCGGTGCCTTCACGACCTGTGATTATTATCACAGAGCACCGGAGCTTCATGCCAGGGGGGTGGTTCCCCACCCCCATGATCACTGTGATTGGCTGTTTGAACAGTCAATCACAGTGATCTTCACTACAGCTATGAAAGGGACTGTCATAGCCCTTTTCATAGGCTGGAGCGCTGGAGGGGTGGGTATCGCCCCCTCCACACTGACTGGGAGTGATCTAATGATCACTCCCATTCAGCTGAAGCATCATGGCGGTGGTGCAGGGCACTGTGCCCGCCCACTGCCTGCTTCTGCCCACGCTTCTGTGCAGCACGATGTCCGTGCACGGAGACCAGGCTGCACAGGAGCGATCTCACAGCTGGGCACAGCTGAGGACCTATGACGTACATCACATGACCGCGAGCAGCCAATCACAGCACCAGATGACATCACGCAAGGTCCTTGCAGGTCGATGCCTGCTGCTGCTCCCGGATCCCGGCTCCGGAACACCTGGCGGAGGGTAAGTATAAAAATCTTTTTAATACATTTGACATTCTTTTACATTTGATTTTGTAGTGTATAATGCACTGCGAAATCAAATGGGGCTGTGACAGATGTCACAGAGGGGAGGAGGAACAGGATTCTTCCTCCCCTCTGTGACATTACTGAAAAAGTTGCCCCGTAAAAACATGCAGTGTGAATGCACTGCATTTTTTTACAGGGCTTTTTTTGTGCTTTTTGCGTGGGTGCAAAACGCTGAAAAAAAGTGCAAAAAAGTGCTATGTGTGAACATAGCCTTAGGCACATCAGAGGCTATCCAAACAGGACATTACACCCACAGACCATGCCATCAAAATCTGTATTTCAAAAAGGCTCTCACTCCCTTCAGAGACTTGCCGTGTGCCCAAACAGTGGTTTTCCACCACATATGAGGTATCTGTCTACTCAGGAGAAATTGCTCAACAAATTTTAGGATCCATTTTATCTGGTTGCCCATGTGAAAATGAAAAAATTGAGGCTAAAAGAATATTTTTGTTGTACCTGGGAATTCAAAGTGCTTGTAACTTGTGGGTTTATGTGGGGCCCCACTGGTCAGTGCACCACAGTAGGGGTACGGCACCCACAACAGAGTGTGCGGTATCCCAGTCATTGGAGAGGATAATGTTGAACTGAGGCTCTTTTCCTAGCATCCTTACATCTAGAGTAGGGGACCAATCAGCTAACTTGTTACCAGGGTAACTGGTCCCGGTAGGAGGAGTGTTTGGGTAGAAAGAGCAGTGGTGCCAAGCAGCCCCCGACCTCGTCCACAATGTGCAGCCCCACCAGGTATCCTCAAACCGGGTTGAGCCCCTTAGAGAAAAAGGGTCACTTCATCACACCCGACAGGCCTGGTTGGAAGTGTGTTGTACAGGGCAGCGCAAGGATAGTAAGGAAGCAAAAGAACAGAGGACAGTGAAAGTACTAAAGAAGGAACACCTGAGAGCCTCAGAAAAACTTTATTCCCTCCGGTGACTACCCAGCTAGCTACGCGCAAAGACTGTGTAACTGTGTACCTGAACTGCTGAGAACTGTTGCCAGTAAAGTACCCGTACAGAGTCAGCAAGCCTCCGGTGTCTTATTCTGTTACGTTAAGAAGCATCTGATGCCACATTGTCCAGCTCAGCAGCAGAACTGCCCCGGGGACCCCACTCCACCTGCAGGGAGCGTTATGAACTGGCTGCAATACCACCATCCCCGTTGGTCTGACAGCAGCGCTGGTGAGATCACCAGAAGCTGCAGGTGGTGTCACGAGACTTTATTTTATTATTTTTATTATGGTTTTCCTTTTAACAAGGGACCCCAGGGTTACGGGTCCGGGCAGGCCACCAGTGACATCCCCTTACAGTAAACGCCCATATACCGAGTTCCAAAAGACCCCTGGGTGGGTCATATTTTTGGCGATCACGAACAGGATCCTGTGCCCGGTGTTACTGGGTACTGTTTGCCTTATGAACATTTACACTCGGCTTGAAAAGAACTCAGATTTGTCAATATACAGCACAAAAGGACTATTTCCCGCCATTTCCAGCGAACCCCAAAATGGCAGCCTAAAAATGTGAGAGACAATGTGTTTTCCCTTGGGCGTGACTTGGTCCCTTACAATGAGAAGGCCATACGAGAGGCACAAGACTGTTTGCCCGCCCCGATTGCCACCAAACAACCAAGGGGGCGGGCCAGAGACTAAACTACACTTGCCGGAAGATAAAAAAGGTGGCAGGGACAGAGCTATGCAACTGAGCTCCAGCAATCAGGAGGTGGAACCGGGAGCAAGAGATCGGCCCACGGTTGAGCGACCAGTTACCAGAAAGGATCCGCTTGCTGAACTGCAGCCCGTCACCAGCGCAGAAGTCGGGGCACAGCCAGAGGAGCCTGAGGACCTACCTGATGACAGTGGCAGCGGAACCAGAGAGGAGCCCAAGGAAGCTGAAGAGCCCTCTAGCCAGCCAAGCTCTGAGGAGGAGGATGACCAGAAAGGCCACCCGGACCAGGACTTATACCGGGGTGACAGGTCAGTTATGAGCGACATACAGGGCCATGAGGATGGTACGCCCTTCATGTATCTAAAGTGTAAAAGACACTATGGACACCTGGCTTTGTATATAGTCCTAGTAATGTGAACATTTTTCCCTTCTGTTTAACAGTGAGACTCATAGGCTTTCATGAGAACTCTAACCCCTTTTCCATTATGTGTGCCTAAAGCAGCCCAGTGGTGAGAGAGGACACTGTACAGAGTGCAAGGAGAAATTACCGCTGGGTCCGCAGATGTGTGTGTACCGGCCCCGTTAGGCAAATGTCAGTTTACAAGTGTTTGCAACGTTTAACAAAAAAGGGCCTCCCATAAAGGGAAGAAAATACTGTTTATTGTTGTGTAAATAAAAATGTTCCCGTTATGTTCCAGAAAATACAAAAAGCTCTGTATCGGGTAGGGGTAGAAACACTTGAGGACAAGTGTGTTTCACCAGGGGGAATGTGGCGCCCCACTGGTCAGTATGCCACAGTAGGGGTACTGCACCCACCACAGAGTGTGCGGTATTCCAGTCATTGGAGGGAATAATGTTGAACTGAGGCTCTTTTCCTAGACCTAGAGTAGGGGATCAATCAGCTAACCCGTTACAAGGGTAACTGGTCCCAGTTTGAGGAGTGTTAGGGTAGAAGGAGCGGGAAACAAACAAACAGACAGAAGAAGAAAAGTGAAGAGAAGAATTTAGTCTGAGGGACGAAGCAAGGAACAAGTCCTAGAGGGACACCACAGGGAGGGCGCCCGAAAAGGAGTGGCGAACCAGACAGAGAGGGGAGACCCAGTGCCAGACTTTCCGAGTAAACAGTCTGGGGAAATCACGGTCCACAACGGGGTAACGGCTCCGTGTCGCGGTGCAGGCGAGTCCAGCCCTGAGCCGCCAATACGGTGGGTCATTGGTCTGCCAAGCAGCCCCCGACCTCATCCACAACGTGCATCCCCACCAGGTATACTCAAACTGGGTTGAACTCTTTAGAGAAGAAGGGTCACCCCATCACACCGACGGGCCTGCTAGGAAGTGGATTGTACAGGGCAGCGCCAGGATAGTTAGGAGGTGCAAGAACAGAGGACAGTGAAAATACTAAAGAAGGAACACTTGAAAACCTCAGAAAAGCTTTATTCCCTCCGGTGACTACCCGGCCAGCTACCCGCAAAGACTGTAACTGTGTACCTGAACTGCTGAGAACTGTTGCCAGTAAAGTACCCGTACAGAGTCAGCAAGTCTCCGTTGTCCTATTCTGTTAAGTTAAGAAGCAGCTGCTGCCACATCGTCCAGCTCAGCAGCAGCACTGCCCCGGGGACCCGGCGCTGCCTACAGGGAGCGTTATCAACTGGCTGCAATACCACCATCCCCAGGGGTCTGATAGTGGCGCTGGTGAGATCACTAGAAGCTGCAGGTAGCGTCACGAGACTTTATTTCATTAATTTTATTATTTCTTCCCTTTTAACAAGTGACCCCAGGGTTATGGGTCCAGGTAGGTCACCTGTGACATCCCCTTACAGTAAATGTTCAGATACCGAGTCCCCAAAGACCCCTGGGTGGGTGATTTGTGCATTGGTTCCCTGGCGTTACTGTGTGTTACTGTACTTTTTCCTAATGCTTTGGTACTTTTTCCCAATGCTGCTTCCCCCTTAACCAGCTGGGATACTGTAGTATGTTACCTGTATAGGACTCTGCTCAGTTCCCTGCTCTGCTGCGTTGCCATACACGTGTTGTAGGGTCATTGTTCTGCTGCACCACCATCTGCGTGTGTGGTCCCTGGTTGCCACTGTGGAAGCTAACTGCGGGTTGTGAGGTCCACTGCAGCTTGTGCATGACTTTCCACGTGTGTCCAGGCTTGCAGCCACTGCCAGGTGCACTAGGCCTCAGTTCCTGTGCTGGCAATGCTGTACTGTTTCTGACTGTGCTTAGGGTGCACGCGGCCACACCTTCCCCGCTTTTATCAGGTGGAGTGTGCGCGCCACAATTGCTATCCCCCGTCTATTGATGTGGGTCAGCTGCTATTTAAAGATCCTTTTACTGTTTGGCGTCACCAGAGCTTCTCATTAGTTTCTTGAACCTAGCCCTATGTGTTTGGTCTTCTCCTGGTCTGCCTTGTCTACAGGTCCTGTTCTGCCTGCTACCAGTTCTGGGAAAGCTGATGTCTGTGTCACTGGACCCGTCTTGTCTGTGTTGGTACCAATGTCCTTGCCCTTAAATGTGGATTCCTGCTGTGTGAGATTCCTGAAGCCTTCTGTGTCTTGATGCATGTACCCTGTGTCTGTAAATATCTTCTAACCTGTGAATAAAGCTGTGTTCATCTTCTGGACATATGGAGCCTGTTGTTCCTGCGGAGTATCTACTTTGCTGTGCTCATGCCACCATGCGGTGCTAGCTCAGTCCAGCTCCGGTCCACTCCTGCGGTGCATGTATTTCTCAGCTCCGGTCCTTGCTGGGTGTGCTTGTATTGTTCTGTTGTGCGTGCAATACTTAGCTTGGATCCGCTCCTGTAGCACCCATATCATGCAGCTCTGGTCTGATCTGCGGTGTTTGCACCAGACTGCTTGAGTTCCTTTCTTGGTCGTTCCCAGAGCCTGATAACCGCTGTCTAGTGCCTGGAGCTTGTGCCTGGTGTCCGAAATGGCCCTGAAGTCCTGCCTGGTGTCCGAGATTGCCCTGAGGTCTCGCCTGGTGTTCAAGATGGCCCTGAGGTCCTGCCTGGGGTCCGAGATGGCCCTGAGGTCCCACCTGGTGTCTGAGATTGACCTGAGGTCCCGCCTGGTGTCTAAGATGGCCCTGAGGTCCTGCCTGGGGTCCGAGATGGCCCTGAGCTCCCGCTTGGTGTGTGAGATGGCCCTGAGGTCCTGCCTGGTGTGTGAGATAGTCCTGAGGTCCCGCCTGGTGTCTGAGATGGCCCTGAGGTCCCGCCTGGTGTCTGAGATGGCCCTGAGGTCTCGCCTGGTGTCCGAGATGGCCCTGTGTCCCAGACCACTTGAGTTCCTTTTCAGGTCGTGTCCTTGATGTTCCGAGTCCTTGATGTTGTGAGTCCTGATGTGTTGCCAGTATCCAGATGTAAAGTCCGTGGTCCTGGATGTCCGGTCTGTGTTCTCAATGTCGGTCCCGCTCGTGTCTCTGGAGGGGCTCCTCCTCTGTGTTTCTGGGGACTCTCCAGCCTTGTATTTCCGGTGACAGCTCTGCCATGTGATGTTCCTGGACCTGTGCTCTCTGTGTTCCGCCTGTGTCCCGATGTCCAGCCTGTTCCCTGGGGTCCATCCTGTGATGATGTCTGTCTGAGGTCGGTGTCTGATGTTCTCCTGCCAAGCCAGTGCTACGCCTGAGGCCTGAGAGGTGCTCCTGATATCCCCATGCCAGATGACACTGGACTGCATCAACCAGTGAGGACCTCCTGCCATACCATCGCCTGATGTCTGAGATGTGCACCATGTGTGATGTGTGGAATCGGGAGCCTGGCTTAATGTCTTATTCCTTGTACTGTGCCTTGTTGTCAGTAAACTTTATGTTCTTCATACCAGAAGTGTGCGCCGTCATCTCGTCCTGCATGTTACCATCTTGCCCACATGCTCAGCTGCCACAGATCCCGGTCGCTGCCCTTCCCTAATCTGGGCAGGCCCGGGTTCCCCCTGTGGTCCAGTGGGTCCACATATTTATTCCACCCTAGAACACATGTCCCATGTTGCGGTGGCCTGGCGGAGTGGGAGCGTAAGCTAAGCCATCCCGGCCCCGTCCCACCGTAGCAGTGCTCACTATGCATTTAGATAAGTTCCTTGGGGGGGTCTAGTTTCCAAAATGGGGTCACTTGTGGGGAGCTCCAATGTTTAGGCACACAGGGGCTCTCCATGCACGACATAGTATCCGTTAACGATTGGAGCAAATTTTCCATTCAAAAAATCAAATGGCATTCCTTCCCTTCCGAGCCCTGCCATGTGCCCAAACAGTGGTTTATGACCACATATGAGGTATCAGTGTACTCAGGAGAAATTGCCCAACAAATTTTAGGATCCATTTTATCCTGTTATCCATGTGAAAATGAAACAATTGAGGCTAAAAGGAAATTTTTGTGGAAAAAAAGTACTTTTTTATTCTTACGGATCAATTTGTCAAGCACCTGGGGGTTCAAAGTGCTCACTATGCATCATTTCCAAAATGGGGTCACTTGTTGGGGAGCTCCAATGTTTAGGCACACAGGGGCTCTCCATACGCAACATGTTGTCCGCTAACGATTGGAGCTAATTTTCCATTCAAAAAGTCAAATGGTGCTCCTTCCCTTCCGAGTCCTGCTGTGCGCCCAAACAGTAATTTTCCACCACATATAAGGTATTGGCGTATTCAACAGAAATTGCACAACAAATTTTAAGGTCCTCTTTGTGCTTTTACCTTTGTGAAAATTCAATAATTGAGGCTAAACTATCATTTTTGTTGGAAAAACTAAAATGTTCATTTTATCCTTCCACGTTGCTTTAGTTCCTGTGAAGCACCTGAAGGGTAAATAATCTTCTTGAATGTAGTATTGAGTAGCTTGAGGGGTGCAGTTTTTGGAAAGGTGTCACTTTTGGGTGTTTTCTGTCATGTATGTCCCTCAAAGGGACTTCAAATGTGATGTGGTCACTAAAAAAATGGTTTTGTAAATTTTGCTGGAAAAATTAAAAATTGCTGATGAACTTTGAAACCTTGCAACCTACTAACAAAAAAAATGTCCAAAATTGTGCTGATGTAAAGTATACATGTGGGAAATGTTATTTATTAACTATTTTGAGTCACATAACTCTCCGGTTTAACAGAATAAAAATTCAAAACTTGGAACTTGCGAAATTTTTAAATGTTTTGCCAAATTTCTGATTTTTTCACAAAGAAGCTCAAAAATTATCGACCTAAATTCACCACTAACATGCAGCTTAATGTGTCACGAAAAATCATTCTCAGAATCGCTACGATCCGTTGAAGCGTTCCAGAGTTATTACCTCATAAAGGGACACTGGTCAGAATGGCAAAAAAATGGCAAGGTCAGGAAGGCCAAAATAGGCTTGGTCCTGAAAGGGTTAATAAATGCAGTGTTGCGTTGGTTTAGAGGGCGCATCAAATTTACACCATTATACAAGCTGTACACTGACTACTTCAAATTGTATCAAAGTGCCATGTTCAGTGTTGTCCTATAAGAAGATTTAATTTAATAAAATATTTACAAAACTGTGTAGGGTGTACTCACTTTTGTGATATAATGTATACTAGGAAGGGGTCCAGGATGAAGGACATGTATACGTGGAAGAGAAACATATATGCCAGGAAGGGTCCAGGATGGGATAAACATATACCAGGAAAGAGCCCACGATAGGCAACAATTATATAAGAAAAGGGCCAGGATGGGGGACATTAGTACATGATGGGTCACATTAGTACATAATAGGGGACAAGATGTATGTCTATAAGATTAAGAATGCTACAAGGGCCCATTATCTGACCAAGCTCTCGGGTGGAGCAGGTCCAAATTCGGCCTTATGCCCATCCATCTCTATTATAGGGAAAATGCCACGTCTGACTCTCCCCAACATTAGCCAGACTATTAAAGGAAACCTGTCAAGTCGATTAGGCTCTAAAGCTCTGACTACCTTCTACCTGCAGCTTCCAATTACCTCCCTAACCATTCCTGTCTGACCTAACAGTGTCCTATTTTCAATTTGCAAAATTACTTTGATACCTTCACTGCAGCATCCAGGCGACGGTGTGTGGAGACTGGCTGGGCGGTCTCCTGGCCTCTGTCTCCCCTCCTGACTGTAGGTAACACACCCTACTGGGCATGAGAAGCGATCCCCGAGCATGCTCCCGACCGCGGGAACGAGTCTTCGGCATCTGCAGCCATCAGATTTAATGTTGCCGCCTCTTTGAATGACGCGGGCAGCGGCCGCGTCATTTCCTGATTCTGCGACGCACTTGTCCCACCTCAGTGAATGACGCGTGTGACGTCACCGGCGACTCCGGAGCGCATCATTCACAGAGGCGGGACTAGTGCGAAGGCCATACATCATATGTAACCAAGACATTTATTTCCCCAATCAAGGCCAAAGCATGTTCAGAAAATTTCATATTGCACTTTCTTTTGTACAGTCGGTCACTTGCATTCCATATGCATTGTGCATAGCTTTGCAGCCGTGTGGAAATACCTTCAATGTATGGACTAAACACCATGTGAAATGAGCATAATTATTTCAATAAAACAAAGGACCTACCTTAGCTAGGACTGTGACAAAATGAGTTCTTGTTTTTTCAAAGTCCAATGACACCCCGGCTTTGATACGAAGAACACCGCTATGACGATCCACTGTGAATTTGGCACTATGTGAGTTCTGAAAATAAAGGTGTTATGTGTGTCATAAATGATCTTATTATAGAGTGTTGTATATGCTTAGGACACTGCTGATGAAAATAACTCTAGATAGCTGACTGCTGCACTTACAGTAACTATAATGTTTAATCTCCCATGCTTATCAAGCTGCCTATCTACAATTCTGCATGGTAAAATATGAAACCAATGACAGCAACACCATAGAATTGATATAATTCATTTAATGTTGTGGGTTTAGTGCATTAGATAAACATAGATCTCACATCTATAAATGAGCCATTGTAAAACAAACCCAGCACCAGTTACATCACTAACATTGTGTATATTTGTGTATATGGGGAGCAACCACTGGATTACTAAGTGACCATCACTTTTAACTCCAACTGCGTCCTCAAAGTGTGCTATTATTCTGCAGGGTGCACTGATTGTATACTTCATTACTGTGTCGAGGCACGCAGGTGTATAGTGGGGCCAAGTCATGGAAAAAGTCTGCATCTTCTGAACCCTGGAACGCCACATGAAGATCAGGGGTCTGGATCGCTGTGAGGTTTTGCTTTAAAAAGGTGATATGCCTTTGAAGGCCACATTGTGGCTGTGACCGGCCAGTTCATCAAGGGAGACCACAAGATGTGTACATACGCTAGCGGGCACATGTCTTGTACATTTCTTTAGCACAGGGTATCTCTATACATACTTTCTTCACTTCACCTGCTCATTCCACTATTACCTAGCCTAGAACCACAGGACAGTCCATGAAAGTCATATTTTCCTCCTGCAGTTCTGTGTCTTCTTCTTAAAGTGATATTGCCAATATGGCTGAACCTAGCTTTAAGCTCTTGGAACCCTTAGGGAACTCCCACCTGGGGTACTCTCTTCATTTCACGGTCTGCTTCATCCTGTACCAAGACCCATTTCACTCAGTCACTTAGTCATATGGTCAATCCCTTGATTCAACTTCCATAGATAGCTACGTGACTCAATCGCTCTCTCGCTCTCTCTTGCTTGCTCCCCAGGATCTCACAATCCTCTACTTCAGTCTAGTCTTGCTCAACATACACTCATATCATGCAACTTTGCGCACTATTCAGACCTTAGGTTTGTCGCTGGGCCTATCTAATGTTCTAACAGGAAACAGTCACTATTCCTATGCACTAATCACTCCCACTATGGGCTAATCCAAAAATCTTAATTTTTTTTTACCTTACTCACTGCACTGCCTGTTGCTGGCATCATCAAAGTGCAAAACATTATGCAGGTAAACATTACAATGCATCACAACATAATTAATATACAGAATAACACACAACATAATACGCATAGGAATTTATATTGTAACTACAATATTGGTGTCTTCAAGGGGCAACATGACAATATGTCAATCTCCTTACATAAGGATGACTGTTACTATTACTGGGTGGGATCACTCCTACTATTAGAAAAAAGAAGCCCTCCCTTTAACGTTTTTCCTAAATCTTTGTATTTGTGTATTTACTTTAGTGTTAGTTTGGTAATATGCTCACCTCTCAAGGCTTTCTCTGATGTCAAACGCCGCTCCACTCCTCTTCTGAGTGATGTCTCACCTCTTTAGACTCTACGGTTGACTTTATGCTCTATGTTTGAGCCAAAATTCTCTATTACAATTGAAGTTTAGGGAGCCTATTTCTGACACTTCATAGGGTTACTGTTATGCACATACAGTTGTGGCCAAAAGTATTGACACCCCTGCAATTCTGTCAGATAATACTTAGTTTCTTCCTGAAAATGATTGCAATCACAAATTCTTTAGTATTATTATCTTCATTTAATTTGTCTTCAATGAAAAAACACAAAAAGAATTGTCCTAAAGCCAAATTGGATCTAATTCCACACCAAACATAAATAAGGGGGTGGAAAAAAGTATTGGCACTGTTAGAAAAATCATGTGATGCTTCACTAATTTGTGTAATTAACAGCACCTGTAACTTACCTGTGGCACCTAACAGGTGTTGGCAATAACTAAATCACACTTGCAGCCAGTTGACATGAATTAAAGTTGACTCAATCTCTGTCCTATGTCCTTGTGTGTACCACATTGAGCATGGAGAAAAGAAAGAAGACCAAAGAACTGTCTGAGGACTTGAGAAACCAAATTGTGAGGAAGCATGATCAATCTCAAGGCTACAAGTCCATCTCCAAAGACCTGAATGTTCCTGTGTCTACCGTGCGCAGTGTCATCAAGTTTAAAGCCCATGGCACTGTGGCTAACCTCCCTAGATGTGGACGGAAAAGAAAAATTGATGAGAGATTTCAACGCAAGATTGTGCAGATGGTGAATAAAGAACCTCAACAAACATCCAAACAAGTTCAAGCTGCCCTGCAGTCCGAGGGTACAACAGTGTCAACCCGTACTATCCGTCGGCGTCTGAATGAAAAGGGACTGTATGGTAGGATACCAAGGAAGACCCCACTTCTTACCCAAAGACATAAAAAAGCCAGGCTGGAGTTTGCCAAAAATTACCTGAGAAAGCCTACAACGTTTTGGAAGAATGTTCTCTTGTCAGATGAGACAAAAGTAGAGCTTTTTGGGCAAAGGCATCAACATAGAGTTTACAGGAGAAAAAAAGAGGCATTCAAAGAAAAGAACACGGTCCCTACAGTCAAACATGGCGGAGGTTCCCTGGTGTTTTGGGGTTGCTTTGCTGCCTCTGGCACTGGACTGCTTGACCGTTTGCATGGCATTATGAAGTAAGAAGACTACCAACAAATTTTGCAGCATAATGTAAGGCCTAGTGTGAAAAAGCTGGGTCTCCCTCAGATGTCATGGGTCTTCCAGCAGGACAATGGCCCAAAACACACTTCAAAAAGCACTAGAAAATGGTTTGAGAGAAAGCACTGGAGACTTCTAAGGTGGCCAGCAATGAGTCCAGACCTGAATCCCATAGAACACCTGTGGAGAGATCTAAAAATGGCAGTTTGGAGAAGGCACCCTTCAAATATCAGGGACCTGGAGCAGTATGCCAAAGAAGAATGGTCTAAAATTCCAGCAGAGCATTGTAAGAAACTCATTGATGGTTACCGGAAGTGGTTGATCGCAGTTATTTTGGCTAAAGGTTGTGCAACCAAGTATTAGGCTGAGGGTGCCAGTACTTTTGTCTGGCCCATTTTTGGAGTTTTGTGTGAAATGATCAATGTTTTTCTTTTTGCTTCATTCTCTTTTGTGTTTTTTCATTTAAGACAAATTAAATGAAGATGATAATACCAAAGAATTTGTGATTGCAATCATTTTCAGGAAGAATCAGAAAAAGGGAATTACATGTGGAAGATACACACACCTCCTGCTCATTTAACTCCACACCACACATGGTAACCCGATTCCCAGGTATTCCACTCATTTTAGGAACAGAGGGACAGGTTCCAATAAAATGGTTCCTTTTACTACAGAAATAACAGACCCCTTTTTTTTTCCTAGGTAAATGCCAGAAGAAACTTTGGAGGCGGTCGCTGATCCTAGTTGCATCTGTTCATCCACTCTTGGGAGAAATGACTCGCCCTCTGATTGCCCATCTGGCAATAGGGTACTACCTCGAGAAAGTTTCTCAGGAGAAAGTGGTTTACCTTTTCTATCCTGAAGGCATATATCCATACGTATAGCCAAAGACATAGCAGCCTTCAGAGATTCCGAGGTCTCATAAACCGCCACAGCATCCTTCAACCTTTCTGAGAGTCCCTGGCAAAAATGACTTCTGAGGGACGGATCGTTTCACTTAGTGTTCGTAGCCCACCTACGAAACTCAGAACAGTAAGTCTCTGCTGACCGATTCCCCTGTTGGAGGTTACGCAATTTGGATTCGGCCAAAGAGACACGGTCGGGCTCATCATAGATGAGCCCAAGAGCATCAAAAAAAAACCTCTACAGACTGGAGACAATCAGAGTCATGTGGCAACGAGAAAGCCCAGGATTGGGGATCCCCCTGCAGCAGCGACATAATAATTCCCACATGCTACTGCTCATCTCCAGAGGAATAGGGCCGAAACCTAAAGTATAGTTTACATGCTTCTTTAAATACAGCAAATTTGTCTCTGCCTCCTGCAAACCTGTCTGGGAGGGAAATCTTAGGTTCAGGTCTGACCTGACCACCAGCTGGGTTCCCCACCACAAAATTCTGCAGCAACTGACCCTGCAAAGACGACCGAATGTCTGCATCCTCCAGAGTCATAGTCTGGAGCTGCTGGGCCAGAGCAGACACAGGATCCATGAATAAAAAAGGAAGAAAGAAAAACAAAATCAGTTTCAGCCTTTTCATTTAATTAAGGTGCGGCTGGTGATAATGACACACTGGGTGTAGGGAGACACCCAGCGCTGGACGATCACAGGGGGAAGAAGGAGTCCCTGATGCTAAGAGCACAAAGGGGAGATGGTGACCCCTAGAATTTCTAGCGTTGACACTTGGCTCTCCTAACGTCCCTATACAGTTTTTGCAATTGTCGCCGCCAGGATACCTATTACCTGACAGTCCCTGGACTACCAGTACCCAGGGATCAGAGTGGGTGATCACTAGTTAGCCCGGCTAGCAACTAAAGAAAAATGCAAGGGAAACAAAGAGGGAAGAGATACACTTAGCTTGAGCAGATCCAAGCAGCAAACCAATAGACTCCAGGAAACACTGCTTTGAGCTAGGATGCGATTAGGAACACTTGAACAGCTATCACCTGCAGTGCATCGTGGGTGTCAAGGGGAATATATACACAGCTCAAGATAAGGGATCAGCTGGGTCCTAGTGACCTCCAGCTTTCACTAAAAGGGAAATGCCTCTTAAAGCGACAGAGACTTTTTTTTAAGATTTGGACTGTTTGGTCAAACGCTGGGAACTTTTCTGCGAGTGGCCTCTACAGTCTTATCCTTGCCATCTGACTCACCCATGACACATAGTGGGCACAGATCAAGGACCTCTGCACCCTTCTGCACAGCTTTGAAATGGCTACTAAGATGGTTAGCGCTGATGATGTCATCACCAACATCACTATTCCTGTCACCTACATGCTGGAGCAAACTTTGAAAAGTCTGTGGGATGAGATGGTGGTGGAATGAAGAGGAGGAAGAAGAGAAGGATGTGGAGGGGATACCGATATCTCTAAGGTCAGGACACTCGTCACACAGTTGACATGGCAGGGTAGAGTAGAGTGACTGAGGGGGGCTCATGGTACCAGACAAACTTTTATTGAAATTGCAGGAGCCAAATAAGAAATAAAGGAGGATGAAGATGAAGAGGTGATAGGCAAAGAACAGTCAGGAGGTGAAAAATAAATTATTCCCTTTTCTGTTGTCCAAGGTTGGCAGGAGAGGACAGAGGATAGAAGCTCGATTGGTACCCCACCACCAACACAGCAAGGACTTGGTCCTCATGGATGCGTCAGACACATGAGCGCCTTCTTGCTGCACTATCTGCAACATGATGCCCATATTGTTAGGATTCAAATTAGCACTGACTCCTAGGTTGCACATTTTTAGATCCACAATAGAAGAGTATATTTAAACAGGTGATTCCCACCATGGACAGGGACATATGCTTGTTGGAGTATCAAAAAATGCTTGTAGATACTGATTTTCCTCAATATAGCAGTGAGGGACACAGTACGCATTGCAGATCTACACTTCCAACCCGGGAAATGTCGAGTCTTCAGCACAGAAACATTAGCAGCAGTTTACCTGTCAGAGGTAATTTTGAGGAATCATTTCACCAATTTTTTAAACAAGCAAATCACTAGCAGAACTTTGTACAAATCTGACACATAGTGAATGACTGGAGAGGATGGTACAGGAGTATCTAGAGCTCAATATCCATGCCTGCAGGGGAGGTTTGGACCCTGTTGCATTTTGGGCTTCAAGAATGGAAGAGAGACCTGAGCTCGCCAGTCACGCCTTGGAGGTTTTGTTATACCCGGCAGCCAATGTTCTCTCAGAACATGTCTTCTGCGCTGCAGGTGGTGTCCTGATGGATTAGCATATCTGACTGTTCCCAGAAAATGTAGACTGCCTAACTTTCATAAAAATGAACAGTCATGGATCTCCAAAGACCTTTCCACCCCAGTCACAGACTGGGCAGAATTGGTGATATTGTCTTTTTCAATGTGCTACATTGATCCTGATATTATACAATTTTTTTCTGGGTTAATTTGAAGCCTCTTTCGTGGTGTATGGCCCTAATTTTTTTTAAATGTAGATACTCTTCTTAGGGTCTTTGTTGTGTGTTTCAAGAATTTAGCAGGGCTCTCTTAGCACCATGCCTACATCTGTTAGGTTAGTACTTTATGAAGCTGATATTTATGCCACCTGAGTGTGTCACAGCATAAACATTGTTGGAGCTGTTGCATGATGTATGAGAGCCCTCAGCTTACCAGGCCTACCCCTGTCACCTATGAAGCTAATATTTGTGCCACCTGAGTGTGGCTGAGGATAAAATCTATTGGAGCTGTTGCATGAGATTTGAGGGCCGCCAGACTATGAGGCCTAGATCTGTTACTGAACCACCTATGAAGCAGATATTTATGCCACCTGAGTGTGGTGGAGAATAAAATCTAATGAAGCTGTTGCATGAAGTATGTTGGCCTCCATTCCACAAGGCCTACGCCTGTAACTGAACCACCTATGAAGCTGATACTTGTGCCACATGAGTGTGGTGGAGCATAAAATCTATTGGAGCTGTTGAATGAGGTATGAAGGCCCCCAGTCTATGAGGCCTACACCTGTCACTGAATCACCTATGAATCTGATATTTGTGGCACCTGAGTACGGCAGAGCATAAAATCGTTTAGAGCAGTTGCATGAGGTATGACAGCCATTAGCCCAACAGTCCTATACCTGTCACTCATTTCCCTGGTCCTGATCAATGTTTAACCATCTAATGCTAGACCAGGCCTTGTTGTAGACCCTGTCCTATGCATCCAGGCTGTGCCATTACAACATTATACAATTTTAATTATGGGTCAATTAATGCCACTTTTGTGGTGTCTGGTCCTAATTTTTTGAAAGTGTGGAGACTCTTCTTGGGGCTTCCTTGTATGTTTCCTGAATTTAGCAGAACTCTTTGAGTTGCATGCACCGATCTCTAATCTTACTGTTCCTAATAAGTGTTGAAGCTTGAAATGCTGGGCCAGACCTTTTAACAGATGTCCTTAGTGTGCTATGTTAAAAATGTTAACTCTAGGTAATAGATGCCACTTTTCCTGGTGTCTGCCCCTATTTTGAGTTGTTTTGCATCTTTCGGCCCCCTTAAAGGTGTTTTCCATGCCTTTGATTTTGCTTCCTATTGAATCCAATAGGGTTCGGAAGTTCGGTGAACGGTTGGTCACACCATTCGGCTAATGTTTTGAGATTGGGTGGACCAAACACAAACGTCAAAAGTTTTGCTCATCTCTACTGGTGACCCTATTGTGCCCATCTCCTACTGCTGTGTTGTGCCCCTAATTATGTTCACTTTTTTCTGCATTAGAAAAGCAAAATATTTTACTCTTTGGCTATATACTGTATATTTTTGTATATACTGTATGTGTTTTTGAATTGAACATTATTAAAAGATGCATATTTAACACTAACCCAAAGCATCAACTTACCAATTATATTTGCAGTAAGTAATGACAACATCCAGAACTAGTCTAAAGATATTTTTTGTTTTCTTGTTTTTAAGGTAAACTATGCAGTTTACCACAATGGCTTTCCAAAAACACGTGCATACAAACACTCAAAATATCATACAGGAAAGATATTTTATAAAAATAAAGTAATTTACCTGTACTAAATACGTAATACTTCCACCAGAACCGGTATCTTTGTCTACTGCCTCTATCTGGAAAATGCTTCTGCCAGAAGGAGTATCCTAGAAAACACAATATTTATGTAATGAATGAAGCTCCTTTTGATTTCAGCAACTTTTCAGCACCCCATAACTGCTTCTGGAGTACTGTGGATTCAGGGGTGTAATATTTGTGTTCACAGAGGACACAACCTTGCCTGGGAATCTAGGGGGCCTGGCACCTATTTCAACTGGATGTGCATCCTAGGATGCCAATGCAGCTGAAATGTTTAGTGGCACAGAGACTCGTCAAGTCCCTGAATTGCAATACACGCTGCTAGACAAACAGAGGCAGTCAGCAGGTGTCAGCACAACAAGCATAGGCATCACATGGTATTGGTGTAATACATCGCCATAGCAGGCATGCCGATGTCAGTGGCCGGACATTGTATCGGTTGCAGAGGAGGACGCCACTTGACTTTGTAGTGGGGGAAAGGAGAGAATTTTTTTTTCTTATTATGTTAGAGGCAGAACGGGGCAGGAAGGGGCCTGCAATAGTTTATTATATACAGGGAGAGGGGATATATTTACCAAGAAGAGGCCCATGGTGGGGGATGTGTATACTAGTATAGGCTCACATATATATCAGGATGGGGGACAAATATGCCAGCATACATATTTGTCAGGATGGCACCAAGGATGGCGTATATCGATATCATGAAGTGGCCAAGGATGGGAGACATGTATACTGGGACAGTGGGCATACTTAGCAAGAATGGGGGATATTTTTACCAGGATGGGGCTCTGGATGTGGCACATATATACCAGGAAGGGAACATATTTACCAGGATAAGACCCTGGATTTGGAACATATATACCAAGAAAGGCTCAGGAGGGGGACATATATACCAGAATGGGGGACATGATGGGAGACATAATTACCAGAATGGGGGAGAGATTTACACAGAAGAGGCCCAGGAGTGGGGACATATATACCAGGATAGGGGACAGATAAACCAGGGTGGGGGCATATATACCAGGATGGGGGATATATTTACTGATATATTTACCAGGATAAGGAACACTTACCAGGAAGGGGAAGGAGCCCAGGAACAGGGACATTAGTACAGGATGGGGACATTATTACATATTGAAGGAGGAGGGGGAATTTATGTATTTATAGAATTTATAATACTAAAAGTCCCATACATTTGACCAACATACAAGGATGGGTGGGTCCAAATTTCACATTTAGGAAGTCACTGCATAGAATCATAATGATAATGATGGCATGAACTCCTTTAGAACACAATCTCATCACAATCAATTTTCACTTTCTATGCTTCCCCCTCCTTCTTTCAAGAGACATAACTTTTTAAAACATACATTTAAGGAATTTTTCCAGGACTTTAACTTTGATGTCTTATTCTTAGGATAGGTCACCAATGTTTTAGAGGTGGAAGTGCGACACCTCCTACCGATCTGCTGTTCCTGGTGTCGCTGCCAGCCAGAACTACTCAGTTGTTGAATTACACAGCACAGGTCTGTCAACTGTATAGTGAAACCTGGCTGGATTCTGAATATCCACCCCCAATTGAAACCTATAAGAGCCAGATGTGCAGTACCTGGCTGCAGTCACTATTCCATCGACAGAGCGGTGCAGCTTTATAACTGAGTAGTTCCTTTCAGTGGAGGAATTGGGAACAGTTGATAGGTAGGAATGCCAGGTATTGCACCCCCCACCAATCAGGCATTGATGACATATCCTTAGGATTATATGAATTAGTGTGAACTTATTTTTATTCATCTCACCTGCAGCTTGCTGCAGTAATTTACCTTCCATTTTATAGTCTCATGCAATATCATGTTTTCAATGTTAAACCATAGTTGTATGTGGATCATATGCTAGCCGTGCACATTCTCCTCTTTATCTGATGCTTTCATGAACATTTTGCTCTTTATCGCTCCCCATACGTTTTAATCATTTTTTTAGAAATATTATATATTTATTAACATTATATTAATATTCAGCCTTGACTGGTTATTCACTTTTTGTAGCTGAAACCTCTCCTGAATCACTCTTGAAAGGTGATTTCAGTGCATCAATTTTTTACATTGTTTCTTTAAGAGGGTCTTCTATTTCATCTACAAAGGTGGTCAAAGGTGTTGGAGACATGATTTTGTGAAACTTTTTTCACAAGTCTTTTTTAATTGAAGGAGGCTAATATGAACCTGTTTGGTCACATGCTCTTCTACCAGCAGCCATTTTATTGATGAGTCTATGAGGAAGGCAATACTAAAAATCAGACTTTGTTTTACTAAGGAGAATAGAGGTGAATCAGCAAGAGTTATATACAGTATATTATGGTAGTAAGTGGCAAAATCCTTTCAACACATGTATTAAAATGAAGATAAAGTGGCGACTTGCTCTTATGGCCACTTTACACGTCCCAACGTCGGTCCGATATTGGATCCAACGTCGCGGGAGCGCGCTTTTTCTGGGCAGAATTCCAAGATCGCATAGGAGATGTTATACAGCGCGATATCGGCAGGCAACGCTCCAGCGATGTGTACACCCCCTTGTACGGCTGACCCAGGAACGACCATTTAACATGGGAGAGAATAGGGGACGTTGTACTTCACATCATTGTTGGGCTTTTACACAGCCCGATTCGGACACAACGTCCAACGAATATCGGCCCGTTGGAGAGCAGGCTCATTTGATCCCCGATATCGGTTTGGCATCGTTTGTGCATCGTATTGGGCGTTTAAACCATACAACAAGCGAACGATATCAAGGCCAATGCACGAACCACGTGACTTTTGGTCGGAGTTGGACGCCAATATCGGGACGTGTAAAGTGGCCATTAAACTTGTCATAGCAACACGAAAATTAGCAAAGAACCACTAGTTAAAGAAGTTGTAAAAAGTAAATAAGATATTAATAGCATAGGGGATAACTTATTGATTGCTGGAGTTGCTCCCATGGGAACCCCCATGGATTGCAAGAATGGGGTTTCCAGTATTCGCAACGTGGTAATTGTGGGGTTCCAATGGTAGCAATCTTAGGGCCGCTTTACACACACCAACTTCTGTGTCCATCTTCTGAACAGATCTCTGGTTGCAGTGAAGTCATGGACACATTGTTCCATTTTGTGGCTATGTACAAAATGGAGCAATGTGTCCTTGATTTCACTGCAACAGAGATCTGTTCAGAAGTTGGACACAGAAGTTGGTGTGTGTAAAGCGTCCCTTAGTGATCAATAAGGGAGTAGCTAATATATTTACTTTACCCCCCTTCCATAAACATTGAGATCTGTAATTTCATTCCACCAAGAAAACCTTGCATAGTGTTCAACTATACCTCAGGAACATTCACGATATAAGGTGCGTTGAGAAACTCAGGCCTCTCATCATTGGCATCAGTCACCAGAACTCGGACTTTCTCAGATACCTATAGTGAATAAACCATAACATAATTTCAGTCTTTTCATATTTTATTTGTAGCTTTGATAGCTAACATTTGTAGCGAGCTTCAAGGATAAAATAGATCTGTCAACTGATTAACTTTTCCTACATAACATCAACATATTCCTAAGGGTGCCGTTACACGGGGCGACGGGGCTGGAGATGTCGCCGGCGAAAGGCGTGGGCGCCCCCGCCAGCGTCGCTGCCCCCCGTTTAGACGGGGTGACACCTCCAGCCCCGGGCCGGCGATCTGTCAGGCGGCATCGCCGTCGGGGTGTCTGGAAACAAGTTGCCGGTGCCTGATTACATGGGGCGAAGTGTGCACATCGCCCCATGATGGTCGCCTGGTTTCAGAGCACTGCTCTGAAACCAGGCAACCTCCAGGCACCGGCGACATCGCCCCTTCACATGAGGCGACGTAGGGGCGATGACGCCGGTGATAGGCCACGCCCCCACATCACCTCTGTTATGGGCGGCGATGTCGCCCCATGTAACAGCACCCTAAGTGTCCTCTTCTATTAGCCCAAACAGCACATCAATAAGTACAATTTAGATGATTGGAGCTATCAGATACTACAGATACACACATGGTCAAAAATGTTGGTACCCCCTGTTTAATGAAAGAAAAACTCACAATTGTCACAAAAATAACTTGAATCTCTCAAAAGTAATAATGAATAAAAAATGTATGAAAATGAACAAATGAAAGTCATATGCAAATTGTCACTTAAGTAGACAAACTCTAATGCCACCTAATAAAGGTAGCAATCCTAAATGTCATAATTGACTCTTCAACAAGCCTTTTAATATGACTTAGGATTTGTGCCAGATCAGAACTCCAAACTGCAGACAAATGATAGTCAGACATTGCTTTTCAACCCTGATTCCACAGAACTTTTTAAAAAATTAAACTCATAGATTTTAACCTGCTCTATTAATGAAGAGACAACTCTCCTCTTTGCACTGGTAAATGGGGGGCTAACAATAACATTATTGCACACAGAACTCTTGCCATACAGGGCATACATTATAAAACTATACAGTCTTTAAAGATTAACTTTTTTCTTGAAACGTAAATGGCCACAAGCCGTTTTGGTTCTGCAAGGCTTTTCAAAGTCACATAGAACATTTTTATCCTATAACATAAAAATAAGATTATTAATATATCCTTGATTATAAAATCTTCAGTTTAACTCAAAATATTCAAAAATAAATACTTTCCACATCAAATACTACTACGTCTAGTATTTTGTATGCCCTCGACCACAAAGTCTTCTAGGCATGGAATGAACAAGATGATATATTGCAATATCTTTTTCCATTCTTCAAGAACAACCTCTTTTACAGCATGACTGATAGATGAAGGGTGATGCTCACTTTGTCTCTTCGGAATACCAATAGGTGTTGAGTTGGCATGAGATCAGGAGACATGCTTAACCACTCAATCACTTTCACCCTGATCTTCTTTAGAAATGCAACAGATGAATCAAGAGGACGTGAGAGCTGCGGAGGTGAGTATGAGCTTTTTTATTTTAATGGGGGCAAAAATGGGAAATGAGAATAGGTTGTCTTAGTAGTGGATAACTCTCATAGTTGTGCATTCTATTAGGACAGACATGGTATGTAAATTGCAGAGCCAAGGTGCAACTGTGCTGTGATTTGCTGGCTTATTCTTTTAATGATTGCTAAAGCTATACAACAAGGACATAAAGATTTTTACTTCTTTCACAACTGAACGCCAAGAACCATATTTTTTCTTCTTTTTTTTAGAACATGCTTTTTCAGTTATTACTTGTATTTTTAAAGCTACCATTTTGTATGAAATCTTAGCAAAATGTACGATGTTGGAGCAGCAGCTTCAGAACAACTCAGTATGTCAGAGGTATCAATATTTTCATTAACATTGGTATTTAGCTACAATACATTTTGCTTTGAAGAACATGGACTAGACATGTCCAATCATTAAGAAATGTAATCACAAAGTCCAGGGTCAGGAATATTTAACCTCTTCCAGACATTAGTTTTTCAACTTTTGAATTTTCATTCCCATTTAGCAAGGTTGATAACTATTGACAAGTGAGCACACTAAGTACTGCTCAATATTCAACCAAGTTTCAGGGTGCTCGGCACATTTGTTACTCGACTGAGTATCCTCGGTGCTCGAATGCAATGTTCCAGTGCCCGCTCCACATGTTTTATGGCTGTGTTTCAGCCACTGAACATGTAGGAATGCCAAACAATCGTGGTAATTTAGTAGCCATGTTAGGTTATGGCATTACCGTGACTGGCCTGCTGCATCATGTCATGGGGTCCATCCCAGAAACAGTCTATCCAGTCTACCCCAGAAACAGGGTAGAGAGGGCTGCTGCACAAGGGATAGAGTAGTAGAGTGGTTATTGCCTTACAGTCCTTCCTGCTGTAATGTAAAAAATCTATTCTATTCTCTAATATTATCGCTCGAATGTACATTTAGTGTAGGGCTAGCTGCTGGAAAAGGAATAGTGTATTAGAGACCTCCAGGCAGAGATTATAGCCATATAGTTCTTGCTGCTGCAATGTAAAAAATGTATTCTATTCTCTAATAATACCGCTGTAATGTGCATTTAGTGTCAGACAAGCTGCTGAAAAAGGGATAGTGTATTAGAGACATCTAGGCAGAGATTATAGACATATAGTCCTTGCTGCTGCAATGTAAAAAATCCATTGTATTCTACAATAATACCGATCCTATTTGCATTTACTGTAAGGCAAGCTGCTGGAGAGAGGATAGTGTTGTATAGCTTTACAGATCTTGATGTAAACAAAGTATTCTATTCCATTATAACACTGTCCTTATCTGCATTTAGTGTAGGGCAAGATGCTGGAGAGGGGATAGAGCATTAGAGGCAACAAGGCAAGGATTACAGCTGTACATTATAACCCTGCTGTCTATATATTGGCAACATAGTGGATTTATGCACCTGTATATTACTTTAATACAAAAGGTGTGTGGGTCCTATTTTTTTCTTTGCTGAAGATTGTGGTGTGTTGCCCCTCCAGGGCTCAGCACCCTTTTGAAATCCAAAATTCACATGGTTTAAATTATGAGTTATGCATGGTTCAGCTATCACTTCCTTTTCACATGAGGCAGTTTCTGCCCACATCGAGGTGATACAAATAGTGGTTAGGGACCATCCATAGTAAAAGGTATACCTTGATGTGGATGGATGGCTTTCACTGTCTTTGATCAAAAATCGCTAAGTACCTAATGCTTTTTAATGTTTATAGCAATATTTCATATTTTCATTAATAGCAGAATAATACCGCACCATGTTTATATATATATTAGGGCCACGTCACACACACAGATATTTGTGCAGATATTGTTGGCAGATCTCTGGTTGCAGTGAAATCATGGACACATTGTATCCATTTGTACACAGCCACAAAATGGAACAATATGTCCATGATTTCACTGCAACCAGAGATCTGTGAACAATATCTGCACAAATATCTGTGTGTGTGACGTGGCCCTTAGAGGCATCTAGGCAGGGATTAATATATATTTATTACTATTTGTTACTCGTAGAATAGTACAGTATTCGGGATACTCGTTACTCAGCGAGTTTAATTGTTATTACTCGTAACCAGTATTGAGTACAATGCACGTCAATGGGAAATGCTAGTACTATTCTGCTGGACCCTATAAAGTGGTCTGGGGGTCTGAGGAAAAGGCTGAAATGAATGCATGATTGTTTAAAAGCTGTGTGGTAAAAAGCCGCCGGCTTTTTTAAACAATCAGCTGCTGCATGCTCCCGTGCAGTCCTTTGCTCCCCACCGGTCCTTCGCTCCCCGCCAGATCCTTTGCTCCCTGCCTGATCCTTTGTTTCCATCCGATCCTCTATTCCCCGCTCGGTCCTCTGCCTCCAACTGATTTTCCACTCCACCTCCCCTATGCCTGGTGGATGTGAGCCCGTCAGCTTTTTCAAACGATCAGCTGTGCATCAGCTGATCGTTAAAATGCCGAGTGGTAAAAAGACCGCCGGCAATTTCATCATGCATCAGCTGATCGTTTGAAATAGCTGCCGGGAAAACGGGCGGTAAAACAACTCTTTTTACTGCGGGCCATTTCAAAAGATCAGCTGATCGTTTGAAATAACCGGCAGGAAAAAGAGTCTTTTCACCACTATCTATTTAAAAATGATCAGCTGATGCATCAGCTGATTGTTTGAAATATCTCGCGGGAAAGTTGGTGTTAAAAAGAGTCTTTTTACTGCCCGGCTATTTCAAATGATCAGCTGATACAAAAGCCAGTGGACTCACTTCCATCCTCTGGTTCAAGCAGGGGAGATGAGGGACAGGGTGGGAAGCGCCAGGGACCAGACGAAAATCGGTTGGGGGCGGAGGACCAGGTGAGGAATGGAGGATCGGATGGAGAACAAAGGATCAAGCCTTTTCTCAGGCGCCAGACCACTTTGTAGGTTCCAGCAGAAAATTACTCAGATTTCCCATTGACTTGGATTGTACTCACTCCTCATAACAAATATGTAAGTATTTGAACCTACTCGTTACAAGTATAGTGAGTCTTAATATTTCACTACTCGTTCATCCCTAATTATAGTCTGTGCTGCTGCGATTTAAAAAAATCATTATATTCTATAATACTGTTCTTATCTGCATTTAGTGTAGGGGAAAGCTGATGGATAGGGGATTGAGTATTAGAGGCATTTAAGTAGGGACTAAAGTCTAATGTCATTGCTGCTGCAATGTAAAACATCTATTCTACTCTACTATACCACTCTTATCTGAATTTAGTGAAGGGCAAGCTGCTGGAGAACTGATAGTATATAAGAGGCACATCTAGGCAGGGGTTATAGCCTTATAGTCCTTGTTGCTGCTGCAACATGACAAATCTATTCTATTTTATAAAACTGCTCTTATCTACATTTAATGTTAGACAAGCTGCTGGAGAAGGGAGAATTTACAAGAGGCATGTAGGCAGGAATTAAAGCATGTCAATACTTGCTGCTGTAACTTGAAAAATCTATTCTTTTCGATAAAGTACCACACTTATCTACATTTAGTGTAGGGCAACCTGCTGGAGAAGGGATACTGTACTACAGGCATCTCTGTATGGATTATAGCCTTACAGTTTTTGCTGCAATGTAAAAACATCTTTTTATACTATATTACCACTCTTATCTGCATTAAGTGAAAAGCAAATAGTTGCAGAAGAAATAGTGCATTAGAGACATTGAGGAATGGATTATAGCCTTACAGTCCTTGCTGCTGCAACATGAAAAAATGTTTTCCATTCTATAATACCTCTGTTATCTGAATTTCATGTAGAGCAGGCTGCTGGAGATGGGATAGCATATTTGAGGCATCAAAGCAGAGATTATTGCCTTACAGTACTTGTTGCTTCAACATGAAAAAAAACCTATTTTATTCAATAATACTACTCTTATCTGCGTTTAGAGCAATCTGCGGGAGAAGGGATAGTGTATCAGAGGCATCTAGCCATGGATTGTAGCCTTACAGCCCTTGCTGTTGCAACTTAAAAAATATATCTTCTTTAATATTGATCTAAACTACGGTACATTTAGTTTAAGGCAAGCTGCTGGGAAGGGGTACTATGTTAGACACATAGACAGGGATTATAGTCTACTATTCTGTTCTATAATATCGCTCTTATCTGCATTTAGTGTAGGCTAAACTGCTGAAGAAGGGATAGTGCATTAGAGGCAACAATGCAAACATTAAAGCATTACAGTCTTTGTTGCTCTAGTGTAAAAAATATATTCTATTCTATAATACCTCTATTATCTGCATATAGTGTAGGACAATTTGCTGGAGAAGGGATAATGAATTTGAGGCATATAGGTAGGGATTAGAGCATTACAGTACTCGCTTCTGCAACATAAAAAATGTTTGCGGATGACAAGAGGTCTACCTGTTAAGCTCTGTAAAACTGGATTTACAGAGGGGCATAATGAGACAAAAGACACCTAATGTTGGGATTGTATTGTATTTGTAATACAGATACTTTGGTTTGCAAAGAAAAATTGCCATTTTAGGAATAACCAGTAAAAAATATGGAAAATTATTTGATAGGTGAGTAGAGATGGGTGAACCCACAGATGTTCAGGCTCAGTGGATCTGTGCAAACTTTTAAAAAAAAGTCCAGGTTTGTGACTGGACTTGACCCAAACATGAGCCTGAAACCTGAATCCCATATAAGTCCATCAGACCTGAACTTTGCTGCTATAAAATTATGTAGTAAGGGCTAGGAGGCTACAAAATTAAAGGGAACCTGGGGGCGTTTCCTGCAGCCTATGGCGCCGGACACATACTAGAGGAGCTCTCCCGGTCTTCTCTCCTTAACGGCACCTGAACGGCATTCATACCGCTCCAATTCACGCCAGAAGCTGGGGAATATACAACGGAGCGTGCTGGTGAGGCAAGGGCATGATTGCTGGTCCCGGAACAGCTCTGGAGGCTGTGGAGGTTCCCTCCCTCCCCCACACCATGAGGTGGAACTGCGGTGGAGGCACCTTATCTCCCTGATATTTTCCGGAGGTCGGCTCCCTTCCTGCGCTATCCCGGGAGCGTCTGGAGAGCGAGGAGACCGGGAGGTGTTGAGCGGCTTGTGTCCTGAGAAACCCGTGGGCTGCTGAGGTGAGGTGGTGCTGCGGGGGAGTCCTAGAGGGAGGAGGAGGACGCCAGCCTGCTGTTCACTGCTAAGATTGCTGCCCTGTGGAATGCAGGTGACTACCCAGGCCCCTGTAGTGCATGTGGATACTATCTGTTAACCCCGTAGTATGCCTGGTATAGAGGACTGATCACATATAGAGGCAGATCAGTACAGCTACTGATTCCTTAGTCCTGTGTTCAGAAGGAGACTGTTGTCGGTCCATATCCACATACATAAAGTGGTGCACTATTCCCCACGAACTGTGATATATGAAAACTAACTGTTGTGCTGATTTCCAGTGCCCCAGTGAAGCACATTCCGCAGACCAAAACAATCTCACATAGAGATCTTGCCATAATCTTGCTGGCACGGACCTATAATTTCTCTACTATATAGACTTGCGGCCGAGTCTGGCAATGTCCATATCCTCCTCTCGTAAAGGCGCCAAAGACCCCAAAGTAACAGATTTTTTTTTGTGGCGGAGGGTCAATGCACACCTGCCTCCAAAATGGCGCAGGGCCCTCAGAGCTCTCAGCGGTCTCCTCATTCGGGACCTGGTTCTCCTGGGGGAACCGACGGCGCAACCAAGGGGGAACGGGATGATTCCCCGGTGACAAAGTCATATCTTAAGTCCCTACTGGGTTCTATGCAACAAACCTGGTTCGAGGACATAAAGGGCCTTGTGCGTGAAATACGAGACGATTTAGTGGTGGTAGCAGACCGGACCTCTCATCTGGAGTCCAAAATGGCGGAGTACTCTTCAGCCCACAACGATCTTGCAGACAGTTATTCTGCCTTGGACCGGGAGATGGCGTCAGACAACACGACAATTTGTCATATAGAGGACAAGTTACGACGGAATAACTTCAAATTAAGGGGCCTATCAGAATCTGTGGATAACACGGATCTTCTTGCAACGGTCACTGAATTCTTAACCACTATCCTACCTGGTGTACCACGCGAAAACCTAGCAATTGAAAAGGCATATAGGATCCCCAAGCCTAATCGCCTCCCTAAAGACATACCGAGAGACGTATTGGTACTCCTGATCCGCCCTGGTATCAGAGACACTCTTCTACAGGCCATGAGGAGGACCCCACAGCTGCCAGATCCATTTGGAGGTTTATCAGTGTACCCTGACCTCTCCCCTGGGACTCTTTCACGCCGCAGGGAGTTTGGTTCATGCTGCCAGATACTCCGGGACAAGAACATTATGTACTTCTGGGGATCTCCTGTCTCCCTAAACTTTAGATACAAAGGCACCAAACATTCCTTTGCGTATCCATCACTATTACGCAAGGCACTGAAATCCTGGAACTTGGCGTCATCCTCCAACCTACCCTCACCCACCTCTGATTGCGGACATGGCGCCCTGGTTCTACCTCTAGCCCAGCAAAAGACGCAACTTGAAGGAGTGCGTGACTGTGATCTAATGGGGTGACCGGAACTGATTCCTTTCTGGTTCTCTTTTTTTTTTTTTTTTTTTCTTTTCCTAAAATCCTAGTCTGTTCCATACGGAACTTAGGTCCAGCCCCCAGGGTGTTTTTTGTACACTCTATTACTGTTGTAGATTCTCCACGACGAGACTCTGCGCTTGTTTGCTTTTACTAATTTTTTCTTTTTTTTTTTTTTTTTTTTTTTTTTTTGCCTATTAGTGTTGATTTGTGTGTTGTCCCCCTCTCCTTTCCTTCCCCCCTCTTCCCTCACAAGTGCCCCTCTACACTGTTACACTGTTTATTGATTATTCATAGGAAAAGAGCTCAGACACGCTTGTCATGAGTGTCACGTTAACGGCCTGAACTCGCCCATCAAAAGATCATTGACGTGGCGCCAACTTCTAAAGACGAACAGTGAGGTAATATGCCTGCAAGAAACTCACCTTCTCCCACAAGATGAACATAGAATGGGCTCGACTCGTTACCCTTACCAATTTTATGCCAGCGGGGAGGTGAAAAAGGCTGGAGTGGGGGTTTTGATTTCTAGATCTGTATCCTTTGCTCTAGACAGGGTAATTAGGGATCCTAAAGGCCGGTATATCATTGTACTATGCTCCATCAATCAGGTTCCTTTCACCATAGTTTCACTATATGGTCCGAATGTGGGACAACTTAAATTCTTGAGGAGATTCTTTGACATTCTTGATTCTGCTGCAGGTCGAAACTGGGTGATAGCCGGGGATTTTAACATCCCAATGTCCAAGAAGCTGGATTGTACGGGTCCAGCATTTTCCAGATCGGAGATGTGTTCTCTGATAGAATCCCAGCATTTGCACGATGTCTGGAGATATTTACATGGGACAGAAAAAGATTACACATATCTGTACCCCAGGTTCCGTTCCTTTAGCAGAATTGATTATATATTAGTTGATGATTCTCTGCTCCCACATTGCTTGTCAGCTGACATTGGAAGCATATCCTGGACAGACCATGCTCCTGTTTCTATCCGACTAGCAGATACCCAGGCCATCCATCCCCCTGGCAGATGGAGACTAAATGAGTACCTCCTCGTAGACCCCACCACCTCTGAAAAGCTTTCGAGTCACCTAGTGGAATACTTTAACTATAATGACACAAAAGATGTGTCGGACGATGTACTGTGGTTTGCCCATAAGGCGGTGACCCGTGGCTTTCTTATTAAAGTCTCGGCTATGTTCAGAAAGAAACACCAGGCAGAGATGTTGGAGGCAACTGAGCGACTATGCTCGCTGGAAAAAACAAATAAATTGGCCCCCACCTCCAAGGTTTTGGCGGAACTAGCTAAGGCCAGGCACGACCTAAGATCATTGATGCTGGTGAAGGTGGAAAAAAATCTTAAAAAGTCCAGAGCCAAGTACTATGCCATGGGTGACAGGGCGGGAGCGCTTCTGGCTAGAAGAGTCAGACGCGTTGAAATCCGCTCCAAGATTCCCTTTTTGCTTAAAAAAAATGGATCTAAGGTGACCAACCCTATTGACATTGCATCTGAATTTGGCAGTTTTTACTCCTCATTGTACAATTTGAACTCTGACTCTCACTCACCTCAGCCCTCCCAGCAACCATAAACAAGTTCCTGGATAGGGCCGCTCTGCCTAAGGTGACAGCTGAACAATTACAAGCTCTAAATGCCCCCCTTTCTTTAACTGAAGTCCATTCAGCTATTACACAGGCTTCTAAACGTTCTGCCCCTGGCCCGGATGGGTTTACGTATCCTTATTACTCGCAATTCTCCTCCATCTTAGCTCCCTACTTACTTCGTCTTTTCTCTCATTGGCAGACTGCAGGTTCAATCAAAACGGAGGGTTTAGAGGCTACAATAGTCACCCTTCCGAAACCGGGGAAACCATTAACCTCCCCGGGTGACTATAGGCCAATAGCCTCCTGAACTGTGACATCAAGCTTTATGCGAGAATTTGGGCAACCAGGCTACAGGAGGTTCTCCCGTCACTGGTGGACCCGGACCAGGTGGGATTTGTCCCAGGCCGTCAAAGCAGGGATGGAACCCGTAGAGTTGTGGACCTCCTGGATGTGGTAGAGAGGGGAGGCATCCCCAGTGCATTCTTATCACTAGATGCGGAAAAGGCCTTTGATAGAGTGCACTGGGGATACCTGACTGAGGTTCTCAGGAGATTTGGCTTGAGGGGACCTGTGGAAGGGGCTATTGCAGCCCTGTACTCATCCCCCTCTGCCTCGGTCCTTGCCTCTGGCTTTTTGTCGCCCTCTTTCAACATATCAAATGGCACCCGCCAGGGATGTCCGCTCTCTCCGGTGATCTTTGCCTTGGTGATGGAGCCGCTGGCCTCTATAATCAGACTCATTGACAACATCTCTGGGGTGCAAATGGGGGACAGGTCCTATAAAATAGGCCTGCATGCAGATGATGTGATTGTGACCTGTACGTCTGTCGAGCGCTCTCTACCTGAACTCCTTTCCACCTTGACTGACTTCTCCAACGCCTCACTCTACCGCCTTAACCTATCTAAATCTTCTATATTTCCTCTAAACTTGCCACCTGAGACCTCGGCTCGTCTTCAAGTCACATATCCATTTAAATGGGCCCCCTCAGGCTTTACATACCTAGGGATACAAATAACCCACATGCATAAAATTGTCCAACTCAATATTTTTGATCTCCTGCTCTCTGAGGTCAAATCCATCATAGCTAACATCCCCGCAACAATTCTATCTTGGATTGCTAGAATCCATGTGGTGAAGATGCTCATTTTACCAAAAATTCTTTATGTATTCAGAAATCTTCCTCTCTGTTTCCCAAGCAGATACATCTCGTCTTTACAAAGAGCACTAAATGGCTTCATATGGAACAACAAACCCCCTAGGGTATCTCACAGAATGATGTCACTACCTCTTAAGGAGGGAGGGTTGGGAGTCCCTGATTTAAAAACTTACCATTTAGCAGCCTTACTCGAACCAGCAAAACTCTGGTGGGACGGCAGCTCTTCTCAACACTGCTGGATCAATATTGAAGCTCAATTTTCACCCAGGGGCTCCCTAAGGACCCTCTTGGAAGCATCCCTGCTCCAAACTGTAAAACCGTTACCCCCTCTGCGCACCATGGTCTCGCTTCTCAGAACATGGTCACTGTTGGGCAGATCTCACTACTCTTTCCTCTTACGAGATATTTCTCTGCGGGCTCTGGAACTCCTGGTTGGGGGCTTGTCACTCTCAGGGTGGACGCTAAGGGGCATTGCCACATTACATGATATACTCGAGGACTCGAGATTAGTCCCTTTCGAGTCTCTACACCACAAATTTGGCTTGCCTAATACAATGTTCTATCAATATCTTCAGATCCGCCACTTATTGGCTGCCTCTGGCCTCCTCTCTCTTAGTGTTCTAGAGCTCACCAACCCTCTGCAACGCCTCTATAAAACAATGGGCCCTATATCACATGGCATTTCGATACTTTACAAATTGTTCCTCAGCCCAGAGGACTCTGATAAACTTCCCTACATGCACAAATGGGAATTGGGCCTCTCATTCACAGCCCCAACTAGTACTTGGCAACTGGCTACAAACCATGCTTCCAGATTCACTTCCTGTGTTAACCACCTCGAACAAGCAAAAAAAATTCAATTGGGCTGGTATATCTACCCGTCCAAACTTGCCAAATTTGGTAAAACCTCTTCCAAGCTCTGTTGGAAGGGTTGTGGTCAGACTGGCTCCTTAGTTCACGTGTGGTGGGATTGTCCGAAACTTCGGAGGTTCTGGTCGGCAGTGCAGGAGGTCTTAACAAAGGTGACGGGTCTCCCGATCACCCTAAATGGTCAAATGGCGTTACTGGGGATAGGTGTTACAGAGATTCCGAAGCTGTACCAACCCATAGTTACTAATGTCCTGATAGCTGCCAGACAATGCATCACCAGACATTGGAAGCTCCCCACAACACCCTCCATGTCAGACTTGGTGACTCAACTAGACATGCACTACAATTACGAAAGAATTCTTGCCCGTGATCTTTCCAGAAAGAACAAAATTTTGACATGGTGGGACCCATGGATTTCCTCTGTTTATCATGTACTGCACTAACAGCAGCTACCTGACTAGTCTCTGAGATACCGGCTATCCTTTTCCATACACCTGTACACAGAGGCGGCTCCCCCCCTTTCTTTCCCTTCCCCTCTAATCCCTTTGTGTTGTCTTTTCAAATGTTAAAATATTGGTTGTATATGGTTAAACTGACATAATTTCAATAAAAAGTAATGGTTTAAAAAAAAAAAAAAATTAAAGGGAACCTGTCACCAGGTTTTTGCATCCTAAGCTGAGAATAGCATAATATAGGACCCAGGATCCTGATTCCAGTGATGTGTCACTTCCTGGGCTGCTCAGTGTAGTTTTGATAAAATCACTGTTTAATCAGCTGGAGATTATCATTAGCAGTCTACTTGGCCTGCTGCCAAGAAGTCTGGCATATTCACAGATTGATAAATCTGCAACAGAGAAAACAGTAATTTTATCAAAATGACAGCAAGCAGCTCAGTATATGACACATCGTTGGAATCAGGGTCTCTATTTCTACATTATGCTGCTCTAAGATGGGATGGCAAAAACCTGGTGACATGTTCCCTTTAAGCAAAATTTGGATTAAAAGCAGTTACATTACACTGTAGTCACACTACTTCTGGGTCTGCCCATTAAGCCTCATGCATATTCATTTGTTCCCCCACATACCTTCTGTGACTGGTTGCAGTTAGACTGCACCCTGACTCTCGTTGCCAGTGCCTTTGATTGGTTACTTAGCCTCACAGGGACTCTTTGTGTCCTTGGAAGATAAAAATTGCTAAATTTTAAATGGATTTTTCAGAAAAAAAAATGACGTGGGCTTCGCCGTATTTCTGTAACCAGCCGAATCCAGCAGGCAGCGACGGGCTGCCCCCAACCCCCAGGTGCCTATTTGTACCTGGCCGGACACAAGAATACAGGTGAGCCCCCTTTTTTTATTATTTCATGAATTTCATGAAATAATAAAAAAAAATGCGTGGGGCTCCGCGCAAATTCTATGTCCAGCCAGGTACAGCTAGGCAGCTGGGGGCTGGAATCCGCAGCGCAGGGAGGCCCAAGCTTTCTGGGCACCCCCCGCTGCAAATTGCAGCTCGCAGCCGCCCCAGAAGATGGCGCATTCATCACAACATCACGACAGGTCCTGTCAGCAGACAGCTGCCGACGCCAGGAGGACACCGGGTCCCTGCGGGAGCCTGCCTGCCTCCCTGAACTTAATTTATTCACTGCTTTGCCGGCGCTCCCGCAGGCAGCGGCAGAGTCAGGCTTTCACCGCAGGGTTCACCTGAGGTGAACCCTGAAAGTGAAAGTCATTTGCGGCCTGCTCACTCCCTGTGCATAGACATGTATGTCTATGCACAGGGATGTGGCAGTGAAGATGTCGTCTTTGGACTACATCGGACGGAAGAGGATTTTTGGAATAAAGATGGAGTTCCTAATGTCTTTTTTGTTTTATTTTTAATAAAAAAAATTTCTCTGTGTTGTGTTTTTTTTTAACAAACTTTACTAGAAATTCATGGCGGTCATGTCTAATATTGGCGTGACTGCCATAAATTTCGGGCTTAGGGCCAGCTGATAATCAAAAGCTGGCCCTAACCCCTTTATTACCCAGTGAGCCACCCGCCACCAGGGCCACTGGAAGAGCGGGGTTCAGCACCAGAGGATGGCGCTTCAATGAACGCGCTATCTTCTGGGGCGGCTGTGGGTTGCAATTTGCAGCGGGGGTGCCCAGAAAGCTTGGGCCTCCCTGCGCTGCAGATTCCAGCCCCCAGCTGTCTAGCTGTACCTGGCCGGACATAGAATTTGCGCGGAGCGCCATGCATTTTTTTTTTATTATTTCATGAAATTCATGAAATAATAAAAAACGGGGGCTCACCTGTATTCTTGTGTCCGGCCAGGTACAAATAGGCACCTGGGGTTTGGGGGCAGCCCGTCGCTGCCTGCTGGATCCGGCTGGGTCCAGAAATACGGCGAAGCCCACGTCATTTTATTTTCTGAAAAATCCATAAAACAATATAAATAAAAGGGACTGCATCTTTATTAACCCCTGGACCATGGTCGAGGGGTTAATAAAGATGCAGTCCCTTTTTAAAGATTGTTTCCTCTTCCGTCCGACGTAGTCCAAAACGTAATCTCAGCTCTGCTACATCCCTGTGCATAGACACACAGGGATGTAGCAGAGCTGAGAACTGACTAAACAGTCAGGGTTCAGCTCAGGTCATTATCCGAATCGCTCTGCCTACGGAGATTCCCGAGCGGTGACGGAAGTTAATGTATTCACTGCTTCTGTCACCGTTCGGGAATCTCCGGAAACAGAAGCAGAGAGACTTGGGGAGCGAGTCTGCGGCGGCGGAGGAGGCAGCGGTAAGTAGCCGGCTGGTCCGGTGCACCCCCCCCTCTCCACTCGCTGGCTTTAAAAGAATAACATGGGGATTTGCAGGTTTTTCCTCTGCTGCCAGACCCCTTATAGGGTCCGGCAGCAGAGGAATCGCTGCAATACTCGTTCCCCATTAATTTACATTGGAATCGCTAGACTCGCAACGAGTAGCGAGTCCTGGACTCAGACTCATCAGAGTCTAGCGATTCCGAGTAGTTTAGGATTCGCCCATCCCTACCACTGAGGACTCTCAGATTCTAATATTTTTCTATCTACTGGCTAACACAGTACACACATTTTTTGCTATTATTTTATAAATCTAAAGGCCACGTCACATGAGGCGACTTCGCCGCCGATTACATAGGCCACGTAGGGGCGTGGTCTATCGGCGGCGACATCGCCCCTGCATCGCCTAATGTAAAGGGGCGATGGTGATGCCGTTCACTGGTCACCTGGTTTCAGAGCGGTGCTCTGAAACCAGTTGGCCGATCTGGGGCGATGTGTCCACATTGCCCCATGTAAATGGCCGCCGGCGAGCAGACAGGCGATGAGAGCCATAGGCTCCCATTGTACTGCATCGCCGCTGGGGTTTTGAGACACCCCGGCTGTTAGTTGACACCATGCCATATTTGAAGAGCTGTCCGTTCAGCACCACACACATCTTCAGCTACTCAACCGTCTTCAAACTCAGTGCAATTACGTGCGCCATTGAATAGCGCAAGCTATGTTGTCCGCGTGTATTAAGTTGCGCTGTGTGGAGTATAGTGCCACACATGACAGCTCAGATGTTGGCCTACACATCATAGATGGGTGTCATGGGCCACGCACTACAATCACCCTACGTGTGTGATTTTGGTGACACTGCTGGGTACATTCTACAGCTCCCACATGGGGTGTGGCAGAACTTATAATTCTCATAGACTTGTGTGACCGGCATGACTACTGGTGCCACCAGCGTCACAGCCATGCACGGCTGCGCAAGCAGCACATCCTGTGCCAAATCTAGCGGGTTCTGCTCCAGAAAGTGGGTGTGGAGAGGACCCGCAAATAGATCCAAAAGAAGTTGGCAGACTTGAAACACAAGTCCCCAATGGGAACACAGTAGCCCACATCAATCATCTCAGACAGGGCGGAGACTAGAGCAGGCTGAGGCACGTCTACGAGAAATCAGAGACAACGCTCTTTCCATCACTATCGCCCTGTCACACTCCATATCACAGAATTATCGCCTTGATGATTGCGGCTGATTACTGAGCTATGTTCAGGAATCAAGCGATGGCCGATGGGCGATTTATCGCTACGAATTCGCCCAATCACACGCTGCAACCATGACGAAACTTCACGGCGATTGCACCGGGCGATATATCGCCTTTCAGATTTCCAGGCGGATTGCGCCGTGTGACGGTACCTTAAGTTGGGCAAGTAGATTGAGAGATTCCCAGGAGAGTGGAGGAGCAGGGAAGCATCCCCAAGCTGAGACACCCTTCAGCTGAGTACTGAATGAGACAGAGAACAATGGGCCCGGCGGCCTGCACCCTTAATGGCCTGCCGGGAGCCCAGGCTGGAACCCACGGAGAAGTAGAAGGAGCCAGGTGAGCCCGTCTAATCCAAGTCACTGGTGGCTGGGCCAGAAAACCAGAGTGCTGGCTCTGTAGATGTGGCCGGGAACGCTTTACGCCCCTAACCGCGAGACACCCGGTGGGGTGCAGGAACTCCATGTCCCTGAGACCCAACAACCGGTACGGAGTAGGACAAAGCCATCGTACTGGGGCTTATGACCCAGAGAGTGGGATGACTCACTGTAGGGCCTGTGATGGCCGGATTGCACCCGTACGCGAGACGATAGAAAGAACCAGAGGGCCCGAAAGGTACACTGAGGGGAGTGATGCAGAGGAACCATCCCAGCTGCAGTGAGCGCCTGAGCCATGGAGGACTCACTGGCTGCCACCACTACCATCATTCTCGGCGGATTCCACGGCAGCGGTGGCCACATTGGCCACGACCCAGGAGTGGCATCATGAATAAATCCCGTAAACTTTATTAAAATCCCCCCTTTTATTGCTGCATCTGGGACCATGGAGCAGGGCGACGCCGCCAGGTTCGTGTGCTTCAAAAGATTATTGTTGTGGATCATCGTTGGAGGGGTATGTGTGGGGTAATAAACTGTAAAATGAGTGTTCTCTGTCTCAGATATTTCAAATAAAGAAAATTTCTTTGTGTCTGTGTTTTTTAACTATTTCCTCACAGGATTGATAATGTGTGGAATCATAGGGACCTGAATGATATCAATCTGGGCTTAAAGGGAACCTGTCACCCCTTTGGGCATTTTAAACTGTGCCCACCAACTTACAAATTATGTAAATGGGGTTCTAGTAACCCCTTTATGTGCCCAGATTGGCCCCACATACCCCAGAAAAAAAACTCTTATTGTGTCCTACCATGGCCTCCTATTGAGACCGGGAGGCTGATATTTAGTCCTTATGGATGATGTGCCTGCCTCCCCTCCGGGCTGCAAAACCCGCCCCTCCTCTGCCCGGCGCTTGAGTGACAGCCGCACTCACGCCGGCGCAGTGGAGCAGTTGTCTGCGCTCCATTGAACAGGCCAATGTCTCGCGAGACTTCACTTATCTCACAAGATGTCAGCACTGACAGGCACACCTGCGCCTGAGCAGTGGAGCGGGTGTCCATGCATAGTGCCGATATCTCGCAAGATTTGTGAAGTCAAACTCAAAATTGTCTTGAATCATTAGCAGACACCATGTTGTATTTGGAGAACCCTTGAAGTGACTAAACAGTAGGAACCCCCTACAATTGACCCTATTTTGGAAACTAGACCCCTCAAGGAACTTATGTAGATGTGTGGTGAGCACCTTGAGCCCCCAAGTGCTTCACCGAATTTTAGAATATTGAGCTGTGAAAAGAAAAAACAAAAATCACATTTTTCCCCCAGAAATGTTTTAGCAACAAATTTTATATTTTCATAAAGGCAACAGGAAAAAATGTACCATACAATTTGTTGTGCAATGTCTCTTAAGTCCATTAATACCTCATATATAATTGAAAACGACTATTGAGGTGCAGTGCAAAGCTCAGAAAGAAAGGAGCCCCATATTGTATTTCAGATTTAGTTGAAATGGTTTGGGGGTGCCATGTCTATTAACAGATGATAGACCTTGGTGGAGAATTGTGTGTTTGTGGTTTGAGTTGAATGTAGTGATGGGCGAGTCCTAAATTCCTCGGAATCGCTTGACTCTACTTTTTAACTCTTTATTGGAGATTCTTAGTGGCCGGGTCAAACTTGGCCTGACATTAAGAATCTCAGGCTTAATACCAGCTTGTATAACAAAGCTGGTATTAACCCCTTTATTACCCAGCATGCCACCGCCACCAGGGCCGCTGGAAGAGCCCGGTAAGGCACCTGGAAATGGCGCTTATTATTAATGCGCCATTTTCAGAGGCGGCTGCGGGCTGCTATTCTTTAGCGTGGGGGGCCCTATAACAATGGGTCCTCACCCCGCTGAGAATACCAGCCCTCAGCTGCTTAGTTTTACCTTGGCTGGCATGGAAAATAGGGTGGAGCCCACGCATTTTTTTTTGCCAGCCAAGGGGAAATTAAGCAGCTGAGGGTGGCAGCTTGCAGTTTGCCTGCTTTCATCAGGCTAGACTTAAAAATGCTGCGAAGCCCCACGCGTTTTTTTTTTTAAATGATTATTTATTTTACACCCTACAACGCCAGGTTGATTGCCATACACTAATGTGTATGGCAACCAAGCAGAATCACTGTCCAGACTGAGAAAATCCAGTCTGGTTACAACAGCCAATCACAGAGGCTCCCACAGAGTGTGAGCTCCTGTGATTGGCTGTTAGTTTGACAGTGCAGTGAATATGTAATGAGCTTAATAGGCGGCCCCGGAAGTAACAGCGGGAGCTGTTATAACAATTATACAGGACTCGGATTCGTAGACTCGCTCAGACTCGCTGCTGACAGCAGGTATCCGTGAAGCGGTGCGATTGTTTAAACGATTTGGAGAGATTCAAGCTACATAGTGATGTGATATAGCGAGTCTAGTGAGTGAGAAAAAATAAATTCTGACAAAACTAGGATTGCCATTGACTTGCATTGGACTCGTTACTGTGCGAGTAATCGCTGGGAAACTCGCCGAGTACCGAGTCCTGCGAGTCCCTTACTACTCGCCGAGTAACGAGTCCTAGCGAGTAGACTCGCCCATCCCTAGTTGAATGCTATTTTTGGCGATTTGCGTACAGAACATTTTGAATCAGTCCACATTTATCCTGTGCTCTATGCTGAGCACTTACATTTGAGTTTCCAGCTCCGTGTGACAGTGTGCCTTGAGCACCATGAGCACCATGCATTCAGCATGTGAGGCTTTATGTAGTCAGGTGACCCAGGGGTGATCATGGCAATGACCCTGGATCACCATGGCAGAGATTGGTACCCCATGATCTTGTCACAGGGATCCAATTGCTTGGGAGAGGAGCACGATTCCATACTGTGTGTGCCCACATCATGTGTATAACCTGCCTCCTTTTAAGAATGTCGGAATAAAGGGTCGTTTTTAAATTGCAACTGGAGAGAACCTCCAATTTTCTGTTTTATTGCAACGTTTCAATAAATACCTTGATTTAAAAACAAACTGACATTTGTATCAGTCAATAAAAAGAATACAAACAAGTGAATGCAATAATGTTTTTAAAAGCAAATGCAAAAAATACACAATTTCTTGTAGCTTAGAGGAAATGAGGTTAGATTGGACTTTTTCCTGCTTTTAGTAAAGGGAACCTGTAATGTCCTTTTTTGTTAATAAACCACCCCCAATGTTATTTAGATCAAGTAATGTGCATTAATATCCTGTCTTTGAAAAAAATTGTTGTATTCTTCCCAAAATAGCATTTCAGATACTTACATATTTTCATTAGCTAGCTGGACAAACAGTCATGCAGTCATTCGGCTGGTTAATAGTTAACACTTCAGTTAACTGAACTTGTACCAATGCTGAAATTCAGAAAATGCTGAAAGAATCTATGTGATGTCATGACCATGTGACTATAATAGGTGGAGCTAAGTCTACTTAGACCTTAGCTATTTAGCTTGCATAGCTCTGCCCATTACAGTCCCATGGTAGTGACATCACACAGGTCCTTTATACAGAGCATTTGGCATTGCTACAAGTTCAGTGACATATCTGTTAACCAGCCAGATGACAAGTTGACTGTTTGCCCTGCTAGCTAATGAAAATATGTAAGTATTTAAAGTGCTTTTTTGTCATGAATACAATGATTTGAGCAAAAAGGTTACTAATGAACATTACATGATCTAAATAACATTGGGGGCGGTTTAATAACAAAAATGACATGACAGGTTCCCTTAAGTAGCACTTCCCATTAATAACTATTCAGTGTATGATTTCTGGGGTTAGTAGATCTCTGCAGTAAGTTGTATCACTGTCCTTTGTAAATGATAGTGAATCTATCAAAAGCTGCAAAATTTGTTAGCATCTTCGTAACGTAAACATGAATTAAAGGCTGGTGTAAATTGCATGATGAATATCCTAGACCACCCTTAGTCATATAAATACATAACATTTACCTTGTTTATTCCGTCCGATATACTGACAATTGCCTCAATCTCATCTTGTTTCTGCAAGTTACAAAAGAAACAATGATAATGAGAAAATGGACACTATTTATTACTTCTATTTAACACCCAATGTGAATAAAACCTATGCAATTTTAAAATGAAAAAGCTTAGCCACATTTCAAATTACACAGATGAGTGCACCTATACATACTACTATTTACAATATAGACAAAACTTACCTCCCGGTCCAGCTCTTCAATCACTGTGACATTTCCACGTATAGGGTCAATGGTAAAGTAGCGTTTTGATCCAGGTTCAAAGGTTAAACCATAGATGACTGGGTAACCTTCAGGATCTGTGCCATTCAGTGTATAGATGTACGTACCTACGAAGAGAAATAAAGAAGTGCAGGGTCACCCCAATAAGCAAACAGCTGACATCTGAAAATAAATGGTTATATGTATAATTTTTAAATATGCAACTGGACTTCAGATTACGTTTCAACCATTTCCAGTTTAAAGGGATTCTCAGAGAATGAAATAAAATGACATCTCTGACAAACTGCAACCTGTCATAGGCTGCCTTCACATTAGCGTATGTGAACGCAGCTTATGCTGCGTTCCCATATGCAGTCAAACGCATGCGCACTGTGTTCCTATGTTTAACATAGGAACGCATAGTGCCTGCGTTTGCTGCGTTCGGGTGCGGATGCGGACGATATCTGCTCCTTCCGGTGTCCAGCGTCCGCACCCGGGACGCAGCATGTTGCATTTTTTGTGCGCTCGGGGACCTTGGAAAATCAGCAAGCGTCCCCAAGCGCACAAAACATGCATTGTCGTCAAGGGGTCCGCAGTGTTCTGCGCTTGACAGCGCAGGAGAACGCTGCGGACCCATTGAAAAATCTCCCGGTGGCCGCCGGTGATGTCGCAGGAGCTCACCGACGGCCACCGGGAGATCAGCTGAGCCTCTGATGGTCTCCTCCTCCCCGCCGCCGGTAATACCATAGCGGTGTCGGTGGGGAGAAACAGCTGATGTGACAGCTATTTGAATCTCCCGCGCCGACACCGAGAGGAGATGTCGGCGCGGGAGATTCAAACAGCTGTCAAATCAGCTGTTTCTCCCCGTCGACATGTCCCGAAGCTTACCGGCGGCGGGGAGGAGGAGATCCCCGGCGCTGATCTCCGCCCTCGGACACCACCGATTGGCTGGCCGGGCTGCACAGTGATGTGTCCGCAGGCGGACATTCTCCGCTGGGGACACATCAAAATGACACCACTTTTGACTGCGTTTGTGTCTGCATGCCATCAGCATGCAGACACAAACTCTAATGTGAAGGTAGCCATAGGCACGTGTCGGGAGCGGCTGCAGACTCCTCTGATGAAAATTCGCAATAGCTGTATCACATATTGTAATAAACTGCAGGCTCTGATGTGTGAAGAAATATTTTAACCCATGTTTGGCTTGATGACATCTCCAGCTACATCCCCCTCCTCCTTCAGTCTGACAGCTTTATAGCAGTGCAGGGAGACTGACTGCACCCAACTCTAAAACCAATAGGCACTTAAGAGGATGAACCTGGAGATTCTGGTGACAACCCCTACTGTGCTCAGCAAGAAAGAGATCTATTTCTTCATGTAAGACAGTCTGTGCTCCCGGCTGCTGACTGAGGTATGTGTAATTCGACTCTTGTGAGTTGACACAGATCTTGGCAGCTATATATCACCCTGTACTGACAATAGAACTTGGTGTAAATAAGAAACTTGACGGCACTCTCTAACATGCAGTCTGAGAAGATGCATAACTGAACATGAAATATACTGCAAAAAATCGACAGTTTTGCTTTGAAAGGCTTGTAAACTAAGAATATAAAAATGCACCATTACTTAAAGTGTAACCGCCATTTAATTTTTTTTTTATAATAATGTAGAGCAAGTGATTATAATAAGCTTTCAAATATACTTTATAATAGAATTCTGGTTGAAAACATTCATAAACCTTCCACAAGATGTCCCCACTACACTGTCTCTGATGCAGACATATGTTTATTCTCAGTCAGATCCATCTTCAAGCTTCTCACACTGAATACGGGGCATGTAACCATATAGGGGTAAAGGTGGCAGATCCTACACAGCGTCCACACTGCTGACTGCAGCTGATGAGGTGACAATGTTTCTTCAGATTAACTCAGGCTACAGCATAGTGGTGAGTAATGGCATGATAAGTGCAAACTCCTCTTGGCACAAGCTTCTGATCTGTCATCTGGCTCCACACAGCTCAGACATGAGCTCTGTTAACCCCTTCTCTACTGGCACATCACACTACTCGCTATCAGCCTGCTCTCAGGAGCTGTGACTGCTGTGCACTCCCGAGTGACAGCAATGCATTATGGCTAGTGAGGGAAGCTGTAGAAATACACATACAGTGCTGGCAGACACTGAGGAATGCAGCACATGCCAACATAGCCATTAATGCAGTTTTTAAAGCACAGAAAAATGTGAGAAAATAAGTCATATGGAACAAAAAAGGCATAATTATAGCTGCTATGTGATCCATCAATAACAACCAGTGCAGTATGGTGGTTTTTTTTAATGACATTTACAGTTTAAAGAAATACTGAATAAATAAGATACATAGCATATAAAGATGTCCAAGTAGCCACATCATGGCCTATCTCTTTACTCAGTTCTTACACTAAGTCAAAGCCTCTCTGTGGGTTGCAGTGATGCATATCCATATTCTTATATTCTTGGTTTGCATACTTTAACATTTCAGAGTGCAATTGTCTATTTATTTTAATAGAACACGGTGGCCATACAGATAAGACAGATGTAGGTTGATTGTTGAGTAATTTGGTGACATTTTGATCCATATTTTCCATTACAGTTGTTCACTCTACAATGACAGCAGAATGCAACGTTTTGTAGGACTTTTTTTAATAAAGGGAACTTAGGTAAAACAATCATTTGTTGCTATGCTTCACTTGACAGACATTCGGTAAGGTTAAAAATGTCCACTCTCATCAAGTTTAGTCTAATGCATATGGGCACATTTAGGCTTGGCCTATTGTTATTATTATTTATATTTATATAGCACCATTAATTCCATAGTGCTGTACATGAGAAGAAGTTACATACAAAATAAAGATATAGGTTACAGTGAACAAATTAACAATGACAGACTGGTATGGAGGGGAGAGAACTCTGCCCTCACAGGCTTATATTCTATA